>JBAPLH010002015.1:0-54077 GCA_037897445.1 Ceriops zippeliana | reverse complement strand
TATTTTTTTATTCATGCAATGAGACCATGAAATAATCTTTTTCTTATTAATCGACTAATATTTATTATAAAAATGATAGCCCTTGAAACACCATATAACATGAATTCATTTCAATTTCCAACAAAACAAAAGGAGACCTCTCTTCTTCCTTGATTTGCATTTTCTTATTGATAATAGATTGGTTGAGTTCAGAATAAAGAACACCTCCTATCATTACTTGTTAGCAATGCTGCACTTTTGGTTCGAAGAACATATTTGCATATAGTGATGATGAAATTAATATATGTGGCTAAACAACCTAGTATATTAATTAAATCAAGCAAATTTAAACACCATTGAAACTCTAAATCTACTTACTTCCATCAGTAAAAGCAATCATTCATCTTGGTTTGCATTTCGTACTAATGTGAAGTTGTTTAATTCCTAAATAATGAGCCTTTCTTATCACCTCAAGCTAATTAAGCTCCACACATCATTACAAGGACTATTTTTCATGAAATGACCACAATATTATCTTTTGTCTTTATTAACGACTATATTTATTAGAAAAACGATGCCCATGAACCTCATATAACATGAATTCATTCAATTCCAACAAACAATGGATTTTTTATTCTTGATTTGCCTTTCTTATTGATAATAATTGGTTGAGTTTCACAATAAAGAGCACCTCCTATCATTTCTAATTAGCAGTGCTCCACTTTTGGTTTGAAGCACAAATTTGGATATATTGATGATGAAATTAATATATGTGGCTAAGCAACCTAGTATATTAATTAAATCAAACAAATTTAAACATCATTGAAACTCTAAATCTGCTTACTTCCATCAGCAAAAGCAATCATTCATCTTGGTTTGCATTTCGTACTAATGTGAAGTTGTTTAATTCCAAAATAATGAGACTTTCTTATCACCTCAAGCTAATTAGGCTCCGCTATTCGTTAGATGGACTATTTTTCATGCAATGACCATGAAATTATCTTTTTTCTTTGTTAACGACTATATTTATTATAAAAAAGATGCCCATGAACCTCATATAACATGAATTCATTCAATTCCAACAAGCAATGGAGTCCTTTGTCTTGATTTGCATTTCTTATTGATAATAATTGGTTGAGTTTCACAATAAAGACCACCTCCTATCATTTCTAGTTAGCAGGGCTCCTCTTTTGATTCCAAGAACACATTTTGATACATTGATGATGAAATTAACATATGTGGCAAAACCACCAAGAATATTAATTGTATTAGTCAAACCAAAACACTATTAAAACTCTAAATGAACTTACTTCCATCAGCAAAAGCAATCATCGATCTTGGTTTGCATTTCGTACTAATGTGAAGTTATTTAATTCCTAAATAATAAGACTTTCTTATCACCTCAAGCTAATTAGGCTCCGTTAATCGTTAGATGGACTATTTTTCATGCAATGACCATGAAATTATCTTTTTTTCTTTATTAACGACTATATTTATTATAAAAATGATGCCCATGAACCTCATATAACATGAATTCATTCAATTCCAACAAACAATGGAGTCCTTCTTCTTGATTTGCATTTCTTATTGACAATAATTGGTTGAGTTTCACAATAAAGAGCACCCCCTATCATTTCTAGTTAGCAGTGCTCCACTTTTGGTTTGGAGAACATATTTGCATATATTGATGCTGAAATTAATATATGTGGCTAAACAACCTAGTATATTAATTAAATCAAACAAATTTAAACACCATTGATACTCAAAATGTACTTACTTCCATTACCAAAAGCAATCATTCATCTTGGTTTGCATTTCGTACTAATGTGAAGTTGTTTAATTCCTAAATAATGAGACTTTCCTATCACCTCAAGCTAATTAGGCTCCGCTCATCGTTACAAGGACTATTTTTCATGAAATGACCACAAAATTATCTTTTGTCTTTATTAACGACTATATTTATTACAAAAAGGATGCCCATGAACCTCATATAACATGAATTCATTCAATTCCAACAAACAATGGATTCCTTCGTCTTGATTTGCATTTCTTATTGATAATAATTGGTTGAGTTTCACAATAAAGAGCACCTCCTATCATTTCTAGTTAGCAGGGTCCACATTTGATTCCAAGAACACATTTTGATACATTGATGATGAAATTAACATATGTGGCAAAACCACCTAGCATATTAATTGAATCAGTCAAACCTAAACACTATTGACACTCTAAATCCACTTCCTTCCATTAGCAAAAGTAATCATCCATCTTGGTTTGCATTTCGTACTAATGTGCAGTTATTTAATTTCTAAATAATGAGACTTTCTTATCACCTCAAGGTAATTAGGCTCCGCTAAACATTAGATGGACTATTTTTCATGCAATGACCATGAAATTATCTTTTGTCTTTATTAATGACTATATCTATTATAAAAACGATGCCCATGAACCTCATATAACATGAATTCATTCAATTCCAACAAACAATGGAGTCCTTCTTCTTGATTTGCATTTCTTATTGATAATAATTGGTTGAGTTTCAAAATAAAGAGCACCCCCTATCATTTCTAGTTAGCAGGGCTCCTCTTTTGATTCCAAGAACACATATTGATACATTGATGATGAAATAAACATATGTGGCAAAACCACCTAGAATATTAATTGAATCAGTCAAACCTAAACATAAATTGATACACTAAATCTACTTACTTCCATTAGCAAAAGCAATCATCCATCTAGGTTTGCATTTCATACTAATGTGCATTTATTTAATTCCTAAATAATGAGACTTTCTTATCACCTCAAGCTAACTAGGCTATGTTAATCGTTAGATGGACAATTTTTCATGCAATGACAATGAAATTATATTTTGTCTTTATTAAGGACTATATTTATTATAAAAACGATGCCCATGAACCTCATATAACATGAATTCATTCAATTCCAACAAACAATGGAGTCCTTCGTCTTGATTTGCATTTCCTATTGATAATACTTGGTTGAGTTTCACAATAAAGAGCACCTCCTATCATTTCTAGTTAGCAGGGCTCCTCTTTTGATTCCAAGAATACATTTTGATACGTTGATGATGAAATTAACTTATGTGGCAAAACCACCTAGAATATTAATTGAATCAGTCAAAACTAAAAACTATTGAAACTCTAAATCTACTTACTTCCATCAGCAAAAGCAATCATCCATTTTGGTTTGCATTTCGTACTAATGTGAACTTATTTAATTCCTAAATAATAAGAGTTTCTTATCACCTCAAGCTAATTAGGCTCCGCTAATCGTTAGATGGACTATTTTTCATGCAATTACCGTGAAATTATCTTTTTTCTTTGTTAACGACTATATTTATTATAGAAATGACGTCCATGAACCTCATATAACATGAATTCATTCAATTGCAACAAACAATGGAGTCCTTCTTGATTTGCATTTCTTATTGATAATAATTGGTTGAGCTTCACAATAAAGAGCACCTCCTATCATTTCTAGTTAGCAGTGCTCCACTTTTGGTTCGGAGAACATATTTGCATTTATTGATGCTGAAATTAATATATGTGGCTAAACATCCTAGTATATTAATTAAATCAAACAAATTTAAACACCATTGAAACTCTAAATCTACTTACTTCCATCAGCAAAAGCAATCATTCATCTTGGTTTGCATTTCGTACTAATGTGAAGTTGTTTAATTCCTAAATAATGAGACTTTCTTATCACTTCAAGCTAATTAAGCTCCGCACATCATTACAAGGACTATTTTTCATGAAATGACCACAATATTATATTTTGTCTTTATTAACGACTATATTTATTATAAAAACGATGCCCATGAACCCCATATAACATGAATTCATTCAATTCCAGCAAACAATGGAGTTTTTATTCTTGATTTGCATTTCTTATTGGTAATAATTGGTTGAGTTTCACAATAAAGAGCACCTCTTATCGTTTCTAATTAGCAGTGCTCAACATGTGGTTTGAAGCACATATTTGGATATATTGATGCTGAAATTAATATATGTGGCTAAACATCCTAGTATATTAATTAAATCAAACAAATTTAAATACCATTGAAACTCTAAATCTACTTACTTCCATCAGCAAAAGCAATCATTCATCTTGGTTTGCATTTCGTACTAATGTGAAATTGTTTAATTCCTAAATAATGAGACTTTCTTATCACCTCAAGCTAATTAGGCTCCGCTCATCGTTAGCTACTTTTCATGCAATGACCATGAAATTATCCTTTTTCTTTATTAATGACTATATTTATTATAAAAATGATGCCCATGAACCTCATATAACATGAATTCATTCAATTCCAACAAACAATGGAGTTTTAATTCTTCATTTGTATTTCTTATTGATAATAATTGGTTGAGTTTCACAATAAAAAGCACCTCCTATCATTTCTAGTTAGCTGGGCTCCACTTTTGATTCCAAGAACACATTTTGATACATTGATGATGAAATTAACATATGTGGCAAAACCACCTAGAATATTAATTGTATTTGTCAAACCTAAACACTATTGAAACTCTAAATCTACTTACTTCCATCAGCAAAAGCAATCATCCATCTTGGTTTGCATTTCGTACTAATGTCAAGTTATTTAATTCCTAAATAATGAGACTTTCTTATCACCTCAAGCTAATTAGGCTCCGCTATTCGTTAGATGGACTATTTTTCATGCAATGACCATGTAATTATCTTTTTTCTTTATTAATGACTATATTTATTATAAAAATGATGCCCATGAACCTCATATAATATGAATTCATTCAATTCCAACAAACAATGGAGTTTTTATTCTTGATTTGCATTTCTTATTGATAATAATTGGTTGAGTTTCACAATAAAGAACACCTCCTATCATTTCTAGTTAGCAGTGCTCCACTTTTGGTTCGAAGAACATATTTGCATATAGTGATGATGAAATTAATATATGTGGCTAAACAACCTAGTATATTAATTAAATCAAACAAATTTAAACACCATTGAAACTCTAAATCTACTTAGTTCCATTAGCAAAAGCAATCATTCATCTTGGTTTGCATTTTGTACTATGTGAAGTTGTTTAATTCCTAAATAATTAGACTTTCTTATCACCTCAAGCTAATTAGGCTCCGCTTATCGTTACAAGGACTATTTTTCATGAAATGACCACAAAATTATCTTTTGTCTTTATTAACGACTATATTTATTGCAAAAAGGATGCCCATGAACCTCATATAACATGAATTCATTCAATTCCAACAAACAATGAAGTCCTTCTTCTTGATTTGCATTTCTTATTGATAATAATTGGTTGAGTTTCACAATAAAGTGTACCTCCTATCATTTCTAATTTGCAGTGCTCCACTTTTGGTTCGAAGCACATATTTGCATATATTGATGCTGAAATTAATAATGTGGCTAAACATCCTAGTATATTAATTAAATCAAACAAATTTAAACACCATTGAAACTCTAAATCTACTTACTTCCATCAGCAAAAGCAATCATTCATCTTGGTTTGCATTTCGTACTAATGTGAAGTTGTTTAATTCCTAAATAATGAGACTTTCTTATCACCTGAAGCTAATTAAGCTCCGCACATCATTACAAGGACTATTTTTCATGAAATGACCACAATATTATCTTTTGTCTTTATTAACGACTATATTTATTACAAAAAAGATGCCCATGAACCTCATATAACATGAATTCATTCAATTCAAACAAACAATGGAGTTTTTATTCTTGATTTGCATTTCTTATTTATAATAATTGGTTGAGTTTCACAATAAAGAGCACCTCCTATCATTTCTATTTAGCAGAGCTCCACTTTTCGTTTGAAGCACATATTTGGATATATTGACGATGAAATTAATATATGTGGCTAAACAACCTAGTATATTAATTAAATCAAACAAATTTAAACACCATTGAAACTCTAAATCTACTTACTTCTATCAGCAAAAGCAATCATTCATCTTGGTTTGCATTTCGTACTAATGTGAAGTTGTTTAATTCCTAAATAATGAGACTTTCTTAGCACCTCAAGCTAATTAAGCTGCGCACATCATTACAAAAACTATTTTTCATGAAATGACCACAATATTATCTTTTGTCTTTATTAACGACTATATTTATTACAAAAATGATGCCCATGAACCTCATATAACATGAATTCATTCAATTGCAACAAACAATGGAGTTTTTATTCTTGATTTGCATTTCTTATTTATAATAATTGGTTGAGTTTCACAATAAAGAGCACCTCCCATCATTTCTAATTAGCAGAGCTCCACTTTTAGTTTGAAGCACATATTTGGATATATTGACGATGAAATTAATATATGTGGCTAAACAACCTAGGATATTAATTAAATCAAACAAATTTAAAGACCATTGAAACTCTAAATCTACTTACTTCCATCAGCAAAAGCAATCATTCATCTTTGTTTGCATTTTGTACTAATGTGAAGTTGTTTAATTCCTAAATAATGAGACTTTCTTAGCACCTCAAGCTAATTAAGCTGCGAACATCATTACAAGGACTATTTTTCATGAAATGACCACAATATTTTCTTTTGTCTTTATTAACGACTATATTTATTATAAAAACGATGCCCATGAACCTCATATAACATGAATTCATTCAATTCCAACAAACAATGGAGTTTTTATTCTTGATTTGCATTTCTTATTGATAATAATTGGTTGAGTTTCACAATAAAGAGCACCTCTTATCATTTCTAATTAGCAGTGCTCCACTTTTGGTTTGAAGAACATATTTGGATATATTGAGGATGAAATTAATATATGTGGCTAAACAACCTAGTATATTAATTAAATCAAACAAATTTAAACCCCATTGAAACTCTAAATCTACATACTTCCATCAGCAAAAGCAATCATTCATCTTGGTTTGCATTTCTTACTAATGTGAAGTTGTTTAATTCCTAAATAATGAGACTTTCTTATCACCTCAAGCTAATTAAGCTAGGCACATCATTACAAGGACTATTTTTCATGAAATGACGACAATATTATCTTTTGTCTTTATTAACGACTATATTTATTACAAAAACGATGCCCATGAACCTCATATAACATGAATTCATTCAATTCCAACCAACAATGGAGTTTTTATTCTTGATTTGCATTTCTTATTGATAATAATTAGTTGAGTTTCACAATAAAGAGCACCTCTTATCATTTCTAATTAGCAGTGCTCCACTTTTGGTTTGAAGAACATATTTGGATATATTGAGGATGAAATTAATATATGTGGCTAAACAACCTAGTATATTAATTAAATCAAACAAATTTAAACCCCATTGAAACTCTAAATCTACATACTTCCATCAGCAAAAGCAATCATTCATCTTGGTTTGCATTTCTTACTAATGTGAAGTTGTTTAATTCCTAAATAATGAGACTTTCTTATCACCTCAAGCTAATTAAGCTAGGCACATCATTACAAGGACTATTTTTCATGAAATGACGACAATATTATCTTTTGTCTTTATTAACGACTATATTTATTACAAAAACGATGCCCATGAACCTCATATAACATGAATTCATTCAATTCCAACAAACAATGGAGTTTTTATTCTTGATTTGCATTTCTTATTTATAATAATTGGTTGAGTTTCACAATAAAGAGTACCTCCTATCATTTCTAATTAGCAGAGCTCCACTTTTGGTTTGAAGCACATATTTGGATATATTGACGATGAAATTAATATATGTGGCTAAACAACCTAGTATATTAATTAAATCAAACAAATTTAAACACCATTGAAACTCTAAATCTACTTACTTCCATCAGCAAAAGCAATCATTCATCTTGGTTTGCATTTCGTACTAATGTGAACTTGTTTAATTCCTAAATAATGAGACTTTCTTAGCACCTCAAGCTAATTAAGCTGCGCACATCATTACAAGGACTATTTTTCATGAAATGACTACAATATTATCTTTTGTCTTTATTAACGACTATATTTATTATAAAAACGATGCCCATGAACCTCATATAACATGAATTCATTCAATTCCAACAAACAATGGAGTTTTTATTCTTGATTTGCATTACTTATTGATAATAATAGGTTGAGTTTCACAATAAAGAGCACCTCTTATCATTTCTAATTAGCTGTGCTCCACTTTTGGTTTGAAGAACATATTTGGATATATTGAGGATGAAATTAATATATGTGGCTAAACGACCTAGTATATTAATTAAATCAAACAAATTTAAACCCCATTGAAACTCTAAATCTACTTACTTCCATCAGCAAAAGCAATCATTCATCTTGGTTTGCATTTCTTACTAATGTGAAGTTGTTTAATTCCTAAATAATGAGACTTTCTTATTACCTCAAGCTAATTAGGCTCCGCTCATCGTTAGATGGACTATTTTTCATGCAATGACCATGAAATTATCTTTTTTCTTTGTTAACGACTATATTTATTATAGAAATGACGCCCATGAACCTCATATAACATGAATTCATTCAAGTGCAACAAACAATGGAGTCCTTCTTCTTGTTTTGCATTTCTTATCGATAATAATTGGTTGAGCTTCACAATAAAGAGCACCTCCTATCATTTCTAGTTAGCAGTGCTCCACTTTTGGTTTGGAGAACATATTTGCATATATTGATGCTGAAATTAATATATGTGGCTAAACATCCTAGTATATTAATTAAATGAAACAAATTTAAACACCATTGAAACTCTAAATCTACTTACTACCATCAGCAAAAGCAATCATTCATCGTTGCTTTCCATTTCGTACTAATGTGAAGTTGTTTAATTCCTAAATAATGAGACTTTCTTATCACCTCAAGCTAATTAGGCTCCGCTCATCGTTACCTATTTTTCATGCAATGACCATGAAATTATCTTTTTTCTTTATTAATGACTATATTTATTATAAAAATGATCCCATGAACCTCATATAACATGAATTCATTCAATTCCAACAAACAATGGAGTCCTTCTTCGTGATTTGCATTTCTTATTTATAATAATTGGTTGAGTTTCACAATAAAGAGCACCTCCTATCATTTCTAATTAGCAGAGCTCCACTTTTAGTTTGAAGCACATATTTGGATATATTGACGTTGAAGTTAATATATGTGGCTAAACAACCTAGTATATTAATTAAATCAAACAAATTTAAACACCATTGAAACTCTAAATCTACTTACTTCCATCAGCAAAAGCAATCATTCATCTTGGTTTGCATTTCGTACTAATGTGAAATTGTTTAATTCCTAAATAATGAGACTTTCTTATCACCTCAAGCTAATTAGGCTCCGCTCATCGTTAGATGGACTATTTTTCATGCAATGACCATGAAATTATCTTTTGTCTTTACTAACGACTATATTTATTATAAAAACGAAGCCCATGAACCTCATATAACATGAATTCATTCAATTCCAACAAGCAATGGAGTCCTTCGTCTTGATTTGCATTTCTTATTGATAACAATTGGTTGAGTTTCACAATAAATAGCACCTCCTATCATTTCTAGTTAGCAGGGCTCCACTTTTGATTCCAAGTACACATTTCGATACATTGATGATGAAATTAACATATGTGACAAAACCACCAGGAATATTCATTGAATTAGTCAAACCTAAACACTATTGAAACTGTAAATCTACTTACTTCCATCAGCAAAAGCAATCATCCATCTTGGTTTGCATTTCGTACTAATGTGAAGTTATTTAATTCCTAAATAATGAGACTTTCTTATCACCTCAAGCTAATTAGGCTCCGCTATTCGTTAGATGGACTATTTTTCATGGAATGACCATGAAATTATCTTTTTTCTTTGTTAACGACTATATTTATTATAGAAATGACGCCCATGAACCTCATATAACATGAATTCATTCAAGTGCAACAAACAATGGAGTCCTTCTTCTTGTTTTGCATTTCTTATCGATAATAATTGGTTGAGCTTCACAATAAAGAGCACCTCCTATCATTTCTAGTTAGCAGTGGTCCACTTTTGGTTTGGAGAACATATTTGCATATATTGATGCTGAAATTAATATATGTGGCTAAACATCCTAATATATTAATTAAATGAAACAAATTTAAACACCATTGAAACTCTAAATCTACTTACTACCATCAGCAAAAGCAATCATTCATCTTGCTTTCCATTTCGTACTAATGTGAAGTTGTTTAATTCCTAAATAATGAGACTTTCTTATCACCTCAAGCTAATTCGGCTCCGCTCATCGTTACCTATTTTTCATGCAATGACCATGAAATTATCTTTTTTCTTTATTAATGACTATATTTATTATAAAAGTGATGCCCATGAACCTGATATAACATGAATTCATTCAATTCCAACAAACAATGGAGTCCTTCTTCTTGATTTGCATTTCTTATTGATAATAATTGGTTGAGTTTCACAATAAAGAACACCTCCTATAATTTCTAGTTAGCAGTGCTCCACTTTTGGTTCGAAGAACATATTTGCATATAGTGATGATGAAATTAATATATGTGGCTAAACAACCTAGTATATTAATTAAATCAAACAAATTTAAACACCATTGAAACTCTAAATCTACTTACTTCCATCAGCAAAAGCAATCATTCATCTTGGTTTGCATTTCGTACTAATGTGAAATAGTTTAATTCCTAAATAATGAGACTTTCTTATCAACTCAAGCTAATTAGGCTCCGCTCATCGTTAGATGGACTATTTTTCATGCAATGACCATGAAATTTATCTTTTGTCTTTACTAACGACTATATTTATTATAAAAAACGAAGCCCATGAACCTCATATAACATGAATTCATTCAATTCCAACAAGCAATGGAGTCCTTCGTCTTGATTTGCATTTCTTATTGATAACAATTGGTTGAGTTTCACAATAAATAGCACCTCCTATCATTTCTAGTTAGCAGGGCTCCACTTTTGATTCCAAGTACACATTTCGATACATTGATGATGAAATTAACATATGTGACAAAACCACCAGGAATATTCATTGAATTAGTCAAACCTAAACACTATTGAAACTGTAAATCTACTTACTTCCATCAGCAAAAGCAATCATCCATCTTGGTTTGCATTTTCGTACTAATGTGAAGTTATTTAATTCCTAAATAATGAGACTTTCTTATCACCTCAAGCTAATTAGGCTCCGCTATTCGTTAGATGGACTATTTTTCATGGAATGACTATGAAATTATCTTTTTTCTTTGTTAACGACTATATTTATTATAGAAATGATGCCCATGAACCTCATATAACATGAATTCATTCAAGTGCAACAAACAATGGAGTCCTTCTTCTTGTTTTGCATTTCTTATCGATAATAATTGGTTGAGCTTCACAATAAAGAGCACCTCCTATCATTTCTAGTTAGCAGTGGTCCACTTTTGGTTTGGAGAACATATTTGCATATATTGATGCTGAAATTAATATATGTGGCTAAACATCCTAATATATTAATTAAATGAAACAAATTTAAACACCATTGAAACTCTAAATCTACTTACTACCATCAGCAAAAGCAATCATTCATCTTGCTTTCCATTTCGTTCTAATGTGAAGTTGTTTAATTCCTAAATAATGAGACTTTCTTATCACCTCAAGCTAATTCGGCTCCGCTCATCGTTACCTATTTTTCATGCAATGACCATGAAATTATCTTTTTTCTTTATTAATGACTATATTTATTATAAAAAAACGATGATGAACCTAACATAACATGAATTCATTCAATTCCAACAAACAATGGAGTCCTTCTTCTTGATTTGCATTTCTTATTGATAATAATTGGTTGAGTTTCACAATAAAGAACACCTCCTATAATTTCTAGTTAGCAGTGCTCCACTTTTGGTTCGAAGAACATATTTGCATTATAGTGATGATGAAATTAATATATGTGGCTAAACAACCTAGTATATTAATTAAATCAAACAAATTTAAACACCATTGAAACTCTAAATCTACTTACTTCCATCAGCAAAAGCAATCATTCATCTTGGTTTGCATTTCGTACTAATGTGAAATAGTTTAATTCCTAAATAATGAGACTTTCTTATCAACTCAAGCTAATTAGGCTCCGCTCATCGTTAGATGGACTATTTTTCATGCAATGACCATGAAATTATCTTTTGTCTTTACTAACGACTATATTTATTATAAAAACGAAGCCCATGAACCTCATATAACATGAATTCATTCAATTCCAACAAGCAATGGAGTCCTTCGTCTTGATTTGCATTTCTTATTGATAACAATTGGTTGAGTTTCACAATAAATAGCACCTCCTATCATTTCTAGTTAGCAGGGCTCCACTTTTGATTCCAAGTACACATTTCGATACATTGATGATGAAATTAACATATGTGACAAAACCACCAGGAATATTCATTGAATTAGTCAAACCTAAACACTATTGAAACTGTAAATCTACTTACTTCCATCAGCAAAAGCAATCATCCATCTTGGTTTGCATTTCGTACTAATGTGAAGTTATTTAATTCCTAAATAATGAGACTTTCTTATCACCTCAAGCTAATTAGGCTCCGCTATTCGTTAGATGGACTATTTTTCATGGAATGACTATGAAATTATCTTTTTTCTTTGTTAACGACTATATTTATTATAGAAATGACGCCCATGAACCTCATATAACATGAATTCATTCAAGTGCAACAAACAATGGAGTCCTTCTTCTTGTTTTGCATTTCTTATCGATAATAATTGGTTGAGCTTCACAATAAAGAGCACCTCCTATCATTTCTAGTTAGCAGTGGTCCACTTTTGGTTTGGAGAACATATTTGCATATATTGATGCTGAAATTAATATATGTGGCTAAACATCCTAATATATTAATTAAATGAAACAAATTTAAACACCATTGAAACTCTAAATCTACTTACTACCATCAGCAAAAGCAATCATTCATCTTGCTTTCCATTTCGTTCTAATGTGAAGTTGTTTAATTCCTAAATAATGAGACTTTCTTATCACCTCAAGCTAATTCGGCTCCGCTCATCGTTACCTATTTTTCATGCAATGACCATGAAATTATCTTTTTTCTTTATTAATGACTATATTTATTATAAAAGATGATGCCTGATAACATGAATTCATTCAATTCCAACAAACAATGGAGTCCTTCTTCTTGATTTGCATTTCTTATTGATAATAATTGGTTGAGTTTCACAATAAAGAACACCTCCTATAATTTCTAGTTAGCAGTGCTCCACTTTTGGTTCGAAGAACATATTTGCATATAGTGATGATGAAATTAATATATGTGGCTAAACAACCTAGTATATTAATTAAATCAAACAAATTTAAACACCATTGAAACTCTAAATCTACTTACTTCCATCAGCAAAAGCAATCATTCATCTTGGTTTGCATTTCGTACTAATGTGAAATAGTTTAATTCCTAAATAATGAGACTTTCTTATCAACTCAAGCTAATTAGGCTCCGCTCATCGTTAGATGGACTATTTTTCATGCAATGACCATGAAATTATCTTTTGTCTTTACTAACGACTATATTTATTATAAAAACGAAGCCCATGAACCTCATATAACATGAATTCATTCAATTCCAACAAGCAATGGAGTCCTTCGTCTTGATTTGCATTTCTTATTGATAACAATTGGTTGAGTTTCACAATAAATAGCACCTCCTATCATTTCTAGTTAGCAGGGCTCCACTTTTGATTCCAAGTACACATTTCGATACATTGATGATGAAATTAACATATGTGACAAAACCACCAGGAATATTCATTGAATTAGTCAAACCTAAACACTATTGAAACTGTAAATCTACTTACTTCCATCAGCAAAAGCAATCATCCATCTTGGTTTGCATTTCGTACTAATGTGAAGTTATTTAATTCCTAAATAATGAGACTTTCTTATCACCTCAAGCTAATTAGGCTCCGCTATTCGTTAGATGGACTATTTTTCATGGAATGACTATGAAATTATCTTTTTTCTTTGTTAACGACTATATTTATTATAGAAATGACGCCCATGAACCTCATATAACATGAATTCATTCAAGTGCAACAAACAATGGAGTCCTTCTTCTTGTTTTGCATTTCTTATCGATAATAATTGGTTGAGCTTCACAATAAAGAGAGCACCTCCTATCATTTCTAGTTAGCAGTGGTCCACTTTTGGTTTGGAGAACATATTTGCATATATTGATGCTGAAATTAATATATGTGGCTAAACATCCTAATATATTAATTAAATGAAACAAATTTAAACACCATTGAAACTCTAAATCTACTTACTACCATCAGCAAAAGCAATCATTCATCTTGCTTTCCATTTCGTTCTAATGTGAAGTTGTTTAATTCCTAAATAATGAGACTTTCTTATCACCTCAAGCTAATTCGGCTCCGCTCATCGTTACCTATTTTTCATGCAATGACCATGAAATTATCTTTTTTCTTTATTAATGACTATATTTATTATAAAAGTGATGCCTAACATGAATTCATTTCATTCATTCCAACAAACAATGGAGTCCTTCTTCTTGATTTGCATTTCTTATTGATAATAATTGGTTGAGTTTCACAATAAAGAACACCTCCTATAATTTCTAGTTAGCAGTGCTCCACTTTTGGTTCGAAGAACATATTTGCATATAGTGATGATGAAATTAATATATGTGGCTAAACAACCTAGTATATTAATTAAATCAAACAAATTTAAACACCATTGAAACTCTAAATCTACTTACTTCCATCAGCAAAAGCAATCATTCATCTTGGTTTGCATTTCGTACTAATGTGAAATAGTTTAATTCCTAAATAATGAGACTTTCTTATCAACTCAAGCTAATTAGGCTCCGCTCATCGTTAGATGGACTATTTTTTCATGCAATGACCATGAAATTATCTTTTGTCTTTACTAACGACTATATTTATTATAAAAACGAAGCCCATGAACCTCATATAACATGAATTCATTCAATTCCAACAAGCAATGGAGTCCTTCGTCTTGATTTGCATTTCTTATTGATAACAATTGGTTGAGTTTCACAATAAATAGCACCTCCTATCATTTCTAGTTAGCAGGGCTCCACTTTTGATTCCAAGTACACATTTCGATACATTGATGATGAAATTAACATATGTGACAAAACCACCAGGAATATTCATTGAATTAGTCAAACCTAAACACTATTGAAACTGTAAATCTACTTACTTCCATCAGCAAAAGCAATCATCCATCTTGGTTTGCATTTCGTACTAATGTGAAGTTATTTAATTCCTAAATAATGAGACTTTCTTATCACCTCAAGCTAATTAGGCTCCGCTATTCGTTAGATGGACTATTTTTCATGGAATGACTATGAAATTATCTTTTTTCTTTGTTAACGACTATATTTATTATAGAAATGACGCCCATGAACCTCATATAACATGAATTCATTCAAGTGCAACAAACAATGGAGTCCTTCTTCTTGTTTTGCATTTCTTATCGATAATAATTGGTTGAGCTTCACAATAAAGAGCACCTCCTATCATTTCTAGTTAGCAGTGGTCCACTTTTGGTTTGGAGAACATATTTGCATATATTGATGCTGAAATTAATATATGTGGCTAAACATCCTAATATATTAATTAAATGAAACAAATTTAAACACCATTGAAACTCTAAATCTACTTACTACCATCAGCAAAAGCAATCATTCATCTTGCTTTCCATTTCGTTCTAATGTGAAGTTGTTTAATTCCTAAATAATGAGACTTTCTTATCACCTCAAGCTAATTCGGCTCCGCTCATCGTTACCTATTTTTCATGCAATGACCATGAAATTATCTTTTTTCTTTATTAATGACTATATTTATTATAAAAGTGATGCCTAACATGAATTCATTCAATTCCAACAAACAATGGAGTCCTTCTTCTTGATTTGCATTTCTTATTGATAATAATTGGTTGAGTTTCACAATAAAGAACACCTCCTATAATTTCTAGTTAGCAGTGCTCCACTTTTGGTTCGAAGAACATATTTGCATATAGTGATGATGAAATTAATATATGTGGCTAAACAACCTAGTATATTAATTAAATCAAACAAATTTAAACACCATTGAAACTCTAAATCTACTTACTTCCATCAGCAAAAGCAATCATTCATCTTGGTTTGCATTTCGTACTAATGTGAAATAGTTTAATTCCTAAATAATGAGACTTTCTTCTCAACTCAAGCTAATTAGGCTCCGCTCATCGTTAGATGGACTATTTTTCATGCAATGACCATGAAATTATCTTTTGTCTTTACTAACGACTATATTTATTATAAAAACGAAGCCCATGAACCTCATATAACATGAATTCATTCAATTCCAACAAGCAATGGAGTCCTTCGTCTTGATTTGCATTTCTTATTGATAACAATTGGTTGAGTTTCACAATAAATAGCACCTCCTATCATTTCTAGTTAGCAGGGCTCCACTTTTGATTCCAAGTACACATTTTTCGATACATTGATGATGAAATTAACATATGTGACAAAACCACCAGGAATATTCATTGAATTAGTCAAACCTAAACACTATTGAAACTGTAAATCTACTTACTTCCATCAGCAAAAGCAATCATCCATCTTGGTTTGCATTTCGTACTAATGTGAAGTTATTTAATTCCTAAATAATGAGACTTTCTTATCACCTCAAGCTAATTAGGCTCCGCTATTCGTTAGATGGACTATTTTTCATGGAATGACTATGAAATTATCTTTTTTCTTTGTTAACGACTATATTTATTATAGAAATGACGCCCATGAACCTCATATAACATGAATTCATTCAAGTGCAACAAACAATGGAGTCCTTCTTCTTGTTTTGCATTTCTTATCGATAATAATTGGTTGAGCTTCACAATAAAGAGCACCTCCTATCATTTCTAGTTAGCAGTGGTCCACTTTTGGTTTGGAGAACATATTTGCATATATTGATGCTGAAATTAATATATGTGGCTAAACATCCTAATATATTAATTAAATGAAACAAATTTAAACACCATTGAAACTCTAAATCTACTTACTACCATCAGCAAAAGCAATCATTCATCTTGCTTTCCATTTCGTTCTAATGTGAAGTTGTTTAAATTCCTAAATAATGAGACTTTCTTATCACCTCAAGCTAATTCGGCTCCGCTCATCGTTACCTATTTTTCATGCAATGACCATGAAATTATCTTTTTTCTTTATTAATGACTATATTTATTATAAAAAGTGATGCCTAAAACATGAATTCATTCAATTCCAACAAACAATGGAGTCCTTCTTCTTGATTTGCATTTCTTATTGATAATAATTGGTTGAGTTTCACAATAAAGAACACCTCCTATAATTTCTAGTTAGCAGTGCTCCACTTTTGGTTCGAAGAACATATTTGCATATAGTGATGATGAAATTAATATATGTGGCTAAACAACCTAGTATATTAATTAAATCAAACAAATTTAAACACCATTGAAACTCTAAATCTACTTACTTCCATCAGCAAAAGCAATCATTCATCTTGGTTTGCATTTCGTACTAATGTGAAATAGTTTAATTCCTAAATAATGAGACTTTCTTATCAACTCAAGCTAATTAGGCTCCGCTCATCGTTAGATGGACTATTTTTCATGCAATGACCATGAAATTATCTTTTGTCTTTACTAATGACTATATTTATTATAAAAACGAAGCCCATGAACCTCATATAACATGAATTCATTCAATTCCAACAAGCAATGGAGTCCTTCGTCTTGATTTGCATTTCTTATTGATAACAATTGGTTGAGTTTCACAATAAATAGCACCTCCTATCATTTCTAGTTAGCAGGGCTCCACTTTTGATTCCAAGTACACATTTCGATACATTGATGATGAAATTAACATATGTGACAAAACCACCAGGAATATTCATTGAATTAGTCAAACCTAAACACTATTGAAACTGTAAATCTACTTACTTCCATCAGCAAAAGCAATCATCCATCTTGGTTTGCATTTCGTACTAATGTGAAGTTATTTAATTCCTAAATAATGAGACTTTCTTATCACCTCAAGCTAATTAGGCTCCGCTATTCGTTAGATGGACTATTTTTTCATGGAATGACTATGAAATTATCTTTTTTTTCTTTGTTAACGACTATATTTATTATAGAAATGACGCCCATGAACCTCATATAACATGAATTCATTCAAGTGCAACAAACAATGGAGTCCTTCTTCTTGTTTTGCATTTCTTATCGATAATAATTGGTTGAGCTTCACAATAAAGAGCACCTCCTATCATTTCTAGTTAGCAGTGGTCCACTTTTGGTTTGGAGAACATATTTTTGCATATATTGATGCTGAAATTAATATATGTGGCTAAACATCCTAATATATTAATTAAATGAAACAAATTTAAACACCATTGAAACTCTAAATCTACTTACTACCATCAGCAAAAGCAATCATTCATCTTGCTTTCCATTTCGTTCTAATGTGAAGTTGTTTAATTCCTAAATAATGAGACTTTCTTATCACCTCAAGCTAATTCGGCTCCGCTCATCGTTACCTATTTTTCATGCAATGACCATGAAATTATCTTTTTTCTTTATTAATGACTATATTTATTATAAAAGTGATGCCTAACATGAATTCATTCAATTCCAACAAACAATGGAGTCCTTCTTCTTGATTTGCATTTCTTATTGATAATAATTGGTTGAGTTTCACAATAAAGAACACCTCCTATAATTTCTAGTTAGCAGTGCTCCACTTTTGGTTCGAAGAACATATTTGCATATAGTGATGATGAAATTAATATATGTGGCTAAACAACCTAGTATATTAATTAAATCAAACAAATTTAAACACCATTGAAACTCTAAATCTACTTACTTCCATCAGCAAAAGCAATCATTCATCTTGGTTTGCATTTCGTACTAATGTGAAATAGTTTAATTCCTAAATAATGAGACTTTCTTATCAACTCAAGCTAATTAGGCTCCGCTCATCGTTAGATGGACTATTTTTCATGCAATGACCATGAAATTATCTTTTGTCTTTACTAATGACTATATTTATTATAAAAACGAAGCCCATGAACCTCATATAACATGAATTCATTCAATTCCAACAAGCAATGGAGTCCTTCGTCTTGATTTGCATTTCTTATTGATAACAATTGGTTGAGTTTCACAATAAATAGCACCTCCTATCATTTCTAGTTAGCAGGGCTCCACTTTTGATTCCAAGTACACATTTCGATACATTGATGATGAAATTAACATATGTGACAAAACCACCAGGAATATTCATTGAATTAGTCAAACCTAAACACTATTGAAACTGTAAATCTACTTACTTCCATCAGCAAAAGCAATCATCCATCTTGGTTTGCATTTCGTACTAATGTGAAGTTATTTAATTCCTAAAATAATGAGACTTTTCTTATCACCTCAAGCTAATTAGGCTCCGCTATTCGTTAGATGGACTATTTTTCATGGAATGACTATGAAATTATCTTTTTTCTTTTGTTAACGACTATATTTATTATAGAAATGACGCCCATGAACCTCATATAACATGAATTCATTCAAGTGCAACAAACAATGGAGTCCTTCTTCTTGTTTTGCATTTCTTATCGATAATAATTGGTTGAGCTTCACAATAAAGAGCACCTCCTATCATTTCTAGTTAGCAGTGGTCCACTTTTGGTTTGGAGAACATATTTGCATATATTGATGCTGAAATTAATATATGTGGCTAAACATCCTAATATATTTAATTAAATGAAACAAATTTAAACACCATTGAAACTCTAAATCTACTTACTACCATCAGCAAAAGCAATCATTCATCTTGCTTTCCATTTCGTTCTAATGTGAAGTTGTTTAATTCCTAAATAATGAGACTTTCTTATCACCTCAAGCTAATTCGGCTCCGCTCATCGTTACCTATTTTTTTTCATGCAATGACCATGAAATTATCTTTTTTCTTTTATTAATGACTATATTTATTATAAAAGTGATGCCCATGAACCTGATATAACATGAATTCATTCAATTCCAACAAACAATGGAGTCCTTCTTCTTGATTTGCATTTCTTATTGATAATAATTGGTTGAGTTTCACAATAAAGAACACCTCCTATAATTTCTAGTTAGCAGTGCTCCACTTTTGGTTCGAAGAACATATTTGCATATAGTGATGATGAAATTAATATATGTGGCTAAACAACCTAGTATATTAATTAAATCAAACAAATTTAAACACCATTGAAACTCTAAATCTACTTACTTCCATCAGCAAAAGCAATCATTCATCTTGGTTTGCATTTCGTACTAATGTGAAATAGTTTAATTCCTAAATAATGAGACTTTCTTATCACCTCAAGCTAATTAGGCTCCGCTCATCGTTAGATGGACTATTTTTCATGCAATGACCATGAAATTATCTTTTGTCTTTACTAACGACTATATTTATTATAAAAACGAAGCCTATGAAACCTCATATAACATGAATTCATTCAATTCCAACAAGCAATGGAGTCCTTCGTCTTGATTTGCATTTCTTATTGATAACAATTGGTTGAGTTTCACAATAAGTAGCACCTCCTATCATTTCTAGTTAGCAGGGCTCCACTTTTGATTCCAAGTAGACATTTTGATACATTGATGATGAAATTAACATATGTGACAAAACCACCAGGAATATTCATTGAATTAGTCAAACCTAAACACTATTGAAACTATAAATCTACTTACTTCCATCAGCAAAAGCAATCATCCATCTCGGTTTGCATTTCGTACTAATGTGAAGTTATTTAATTCCTAAATCATGAGACTTTCTTATCACCTCAAGCTAATTAGGCTCCGCTATTCATTAGATGGACTATTTTTCATGGAATGACCATGAAATTATCTTTTTTCTTTGTTAACGACTATATTTATTATAGAAACGATGCCCATGAACCTCATATAACATGAATTCATTCAATTCCAAGAAACAATGGAGTTATTATTCTTGATTTGCATTTCTTATTTATAATAATTGGTTGAGCTTCACAATAAAGAGCACCTCCTATCATTTCTAATTAGCAGTGCTCCACTTTTGGTTTGAAGCACATATTTGGATATATTGAGGATGAAATTAATGTATGTGGCTAAACAACCTAGTATATTAATTAAATCAAACAAATTTAAACCCCATTGAAACTCTAAATCTACTTACTTCCATCAGCAAAAGCAATCATTCATCTTGGTTTGCATTTCTTACTAATGTGAAGTTGTTTAATTCCTAAATAATGAGACTTTCTTATTACCTCAACCTAATTAGGCTCCGCTCATCATTAGATGGACTATTTTTCATGCAATGACCATGAAATTATCTTTTTTCTTTATTAACGACTATATTTATTATAAAAACGATGCCCATGAACCTCACATAACATGAATTCATTCAATTCCAACAAACAATGGAGTCCTTCTTCGTGATTTGCATTTCTTATTCATAATAATTGGTTGAGTTTCACAATAAAGAGTACCTCCTATCATTTCTAATTAGCAGTGCTCCACTTTTGGTTCGAAGCACATATTTGGTTATATTGATGATCAAATTAATATATGTGGCTAAACAACCAAGTATATTAATTAAATGAAAGAAATTTAAACACCATTGAATCTCTAAATCTACTTACTTCCATCAGCAAAAGCAATCATTCATCTTGGTTTGCATTTCGTACTAATGTGAAGTTGTTTAATTCCTAAATAATGAGACTTTCTTATAACCTCAAGCTAATTAGGCTCCGCTCATCGTTAGATGGACTATTTTTCATGCAATGACCATGAAATTATCTTTTGTCTTTACTAACGACTATATTTATTATAAAAACGAAGCCCATGAACTTCATATAACATGAATTCATTCAATTCCAACAAGCAATGGAGTCCTTCGTCTTGATTTGCATTTCTTATTGATAACAATTGGTTGAGTTTCACAATAAATAGCACCTCCTATCATTTCTAATTAGCAGAGCTCCACTTTTGGTTTGAAGCACATATTTCGATATATTGACGATGAAATTAATATATGTGGCTAAACAACCTAGTATATTAATTAAATCAAACAAATTTAAACACCATTGAAACTCTAAATCTACTTACTTCCATCAGCAAAAGCAATCATTCATCTTGGTTTGCATTTCGTACTAATGTGAACTTGTTTAATTCCTAAATAATGAGACTTTCTTAGCACCTCAAGCTAATTAAGCTGCGCACATCATTACAAGGACTATTTTTCATGAAATGACTACAATATTATCTTTTGTCTTTATTAATGACTATATTTATTATAAAAACGATGCCCATGAACCTCATATAAACATGAATTCATTCAATTCCAACAAACAATGGAGTTTTTATTCTTGATTTGCATTACTTATTGATAATAATAGGTTGAGTTTCACAATAAAAGAGCACCTCTTATCATTTCTAATTAGCTGTGCTCCACTTTTGGTTTGAAGAACATATTTGGATATATTGAGGATGAAATTAATATATGTGGCTAAACGACCTAGTATATTAATTAAATCAAACAAATTTAAACCCCATTGAAACTCTAAATCTACTTACTTCCATCAGCAAAAGCAATCATTCATCTTGTTTGCATTTTTGCATTTCTTACTAATGTGAAGTTGTTTAATTCCTAAATAATGAGACTTTCTTATTACCTCAAGCTAATTAGGCTCTGCTCTTCGTTAGATGGACTATTTTTCATGCAATGACCATGAAATTATCTTTTTTCTTTGTTAACAACTATATTTATTATAGAAATGACGCCCATGAACCTCATATAACATGAATTCATTCAAGTGCAACAAACAATGGAGTCCTTCTTCTTGTTTTGCATTTCTTATCGATAATAATTGGTTGAGCTTCACAATAAAGAGCACCTCCTATCATTTCTAGTTAGCAGTGGTCCACTTTTGGTTTGGAGAACATATTTGCATATATTGATGCTGAAATTAATATATGTGGCTAAACATCCTAATATATTAATTAAATGAAACAAATTTAAACACCATTGAAACTCTAAATCTACTTACTACCATCAGCAAAAGCAATCATTCATCTTGCTTTCCATTTCGTACTAATGTGAAGTTGTTTAATTCCTAAATAACGAGACTTTCTTATCACCTCAAGCTAATTCGGCTCCGCTCATCGTTACCTATTTTTCATGCAATGACCATGAAATTATCTTTTTTCTTTATTAATGACTATATTTATTATAAAAGTGATGCCCATGAACCTGATATAACATGAATTCATTCAATTCCAACAAACAATGGAGTCCTTCTTCTTGATTTGCATTTCTTATTGATAATAATTGGTTGAGTTTCACAATAAAGAACACCTCCTATAATTTCTAGTTAGCAGTGCTCCACTTTTGGTTCGAAGAACATATTTGCATATAGTGATGATGAAATTAATATATGTGGCTAAACAACCTAGTATATTAATTAAATCAAACAAATTTAAACACCATTGAAACTCTAAATCTACTTACTTCCATCAGCAAAAGCAATCATTCATCTTGGTTTGCATTTCGTACTAATGTGAAATAGTTTAATTCCTAAATAATGAGACTTTCTTATCACCTCAAGCTAATTAGGCTCCGCTCATCGTTAGATGGACTATTTTTCATGCAATGACCATGAAATTATCTTTTGTCTTTACTAACGACTATATTTATTATAAAAACGAAGCCTATGAACCTCATATAACATGAATTCATTCAATTCCAACAAGCAATGGAGTCCTTCGTCTTGATTTGCATTTCTTATTGATAACAATTGGTTGAGTTTCACAATAAGTAGCACCTCCTATCATTTCTAGTTAGCAGGGCTCCACTTTTGATTCCAAGTAGACATTTTGATACATTGATGATGAAATTAACATATGTGACAAAACCACCAGGAATATTCATTGAATCAGTCAAACCTAAACACTATTGAAACTATAAATCTACTTACTTCCATCAGCAAAAGCAATCATCCATCTCGGTTTGCATTTCGTACTAATGTGAAGTTATTTAATTCCTAAATCATGAGACTTTCTTATCACCTCAAGCTAATTAGGCTCCGCTATTCATTAGATGGACTATTTTTCATGGAATGACCATGAAATTATCTTTTTTCTTTGTTAACGACTATATTTATTATAGAAACGATGCCCATGAACCTCATATAACATGAATTCATTCAATTCCAAGAAACAATGGAGTTATTATTCTTGATTTGCATTTCTTATTTATAATAATTGGTTGAGCTTCACAATAAAGAGCACCTCCTATCATTTCTAATTAGCAGTGCTCCACTTTTGGTTTGAAGCACATATTTGGATATATTGAGGATGAAATTAATGTATGTGGCTAAACAACCTAGTATATTAATTAAATCAAACAAATTTAAACCCCATTGAAACTCTAAATCTACTTACTTCCATCAGCAAAAGCAATCATTCATCTTGGTTTGCATTTCTTACTAATGTGAAGTTGTTTAATTCCTAAATAATGAGACTTTCTTATTACCTCAACCTAATTAGGCTCCGCTCATCGTTAGATGGACTATTTTTCATGCAATGACCATGAAATTATCTTTTGTCTTTACTAACGACTATATTTATTATAAAAACGAAGCCCATGAACTTCATATAACATGAATTCATTCAATTCCAACAAGCAATGGAGTCCTTCGTCTTGATTTGCATTTCTTATTGATAACAATTGGTTGAGTTTCACAATAAATAGCACCTCCTATCATTTCTAATTAGCAGAGCTCCACTTTTGGTTTGAAGCACATATTTCGATATATTGACGATGAAATTAATATATGTGGCTAAACAACCTAGTATATTAATTAAATCAAACAAATTTAAACACCATTGAAACTCTAAATCTACTTACTTCCATCAGCAAAAGCAATCATTCATCTTGGTTTGCATTTCGTACTAATGTGAACTTGTTTAATTCCTAAATAATGAGACTTTCTTAGCACCTCAAGCTAATTAAGCTGCGCACATCATTACAAGGACTATTTTTCATGAAATGACTACAATATTATCTTTTGTCTTTATTAACGACTATATTTATTATAAAAACGATGCCCATGAACCTCATATAACATGAATTCATTCAATTCCAACAAACAATGGAGTTTTTATTCTTGATTTGCATTACTTATTGATAATAATAGGTTGAGTTTCACAATAAAGAGCACCTCTTATCATTTCTAATTAGCTGTGCTCCACTTTTGGTTTGAAGAACATATTTGGATATATTAAGGATGAAATTAATATATGTGGCTAAACGACCTAGTATATTAATTAAATCAAACAAATTTAAACCCCATTGAAACTCTAAATCTACTTACTTCCATCAGCAAAAGCAATCATTCATCTTGGTTTGCATTTCTTACTAATGTGAAGTTGTTTAATTCCTAAATAATGAGACTTTCTTATTACCTCAAGCTAATTAGGCTCCGCTCATCGTTAGATGGACTATTTTTCATGCAATGACCATGAAATTATCTTTTTTCTTTGTTAACAACTATATTTATTATAGAAATGACGCCCATGAACCTCATATAACATGAATTCATTCAAGTGCAACAAACAATGGAGTCCTTCTTCTTGTTTTGCATTTCTTATCGATAATAATTGGTTGAGCTTCACAATAAAGAGCACCTCCTATCATTTCTAGTTAGCAGTGGTCCACTTTTGGTTTGGAGAACATATTTTGCATATATTGATGCTGAAATTTAATATATGTGGCTAAACATCCTAGTATATTAAATTAAATCAAACAAATTTAATCACCATTAAAACTCTAAATCTACTTACTTCCATCAGCAAAAGCAATCATTCATCTTGGTTTGCATTTCGTACTAATGTGAAGTTGTTTAATTCCTAAATAATGAGACTTTCTTATCACCTCAAGCGAATTAGGCTCCGCTCATCGTTAGATGGACTATTTTTCATGCAATGACCATCAAATTATCTTTTGTCTTTATTAACGACTATATTTATTATAAAAACGATGCCCATGAACCTCACATAACATGAATTCATTCAATTCCAACAAACAATGGAGTCCTTCTTGATTTGCATTTCTTATTGATAATAATTAGTTGAGTTTCACAATAAAGAGTACCTCCTATCATTTCTAATTAGCAGTGCTCCACTTTTGGTTCAAAGCACATATTTGGAGATATTGATGATGAAATTAATATATGTGGCTAAACAACCAAGTATATTAATTAAATCAAACAAATTGAAACACCATTAAAACTCTAAATCTACTTACTTCCATTTGCAAAAGCAATCATTCATCTTGGTTTGCATTTCGTACAAATGTGAAGTTGTTTAATTCCTAAATAATGAGACTTTCTTATCACCTCAAGCTAATTAGGCTCCGCTCATCGTTACAAGGACTATTTTTCATGAAATGATCACAAAATTATCTTTTGTCTTTATTAACGACTATATTTATTATAAAAACGATGCCCATGAACCTCATATAACATGAATTCATTCAATTCCAACAAACAATGGAGTCCTTCTTCTTCATTTGCATTTCACCTAGAATATTAATTGAATCAGTCAAACCTAAACACTATTGAAATTCTAAATCTACTTACTTCCATCAGCAAAAGCAATCATTCATCTTGGTTTGCATTTTGTACTAATGTGAAGTTGTTTAATTCCTAAATAATGAGACTTTCTTATCACCTCAAGCCAATTAGGCTCTGCTCATCATTAGATCGACTATTTTTCATGCAATGACCATGAAATTTTCTTTTGTCTTTATTAATGACTATATTTATTATAAAAACGATGCCCATGAACCTCATATAACATGAATT
The DNA here is from genome assembly GCA_037897445.1 of Ceriops zippeliana. Lineage (NCBI taxonomy): Eukaryota > Viridiplantae > Streptophyta > Magnoliopsida > Malpighiales > Rhizophoraceae > Ceriops > Ceriops zippeliana. The sequence continues at coordinate 27,146 of JBAPLH010002015.1, read as the reverse complement.
CATTCAATTCCAACAAACAATGGAGTCCTTCTTCTTGATGTGCATTTCTTATTGATAATAATTGGTTGAGTTTCACAATAAATAGCACCTCCTATCATTTCTAGTTAGCAGGGCTCCACTTTTGATTCCAAGTACACATTTTGATACATTGATGATGAAATTAACATATGTGGCAAAACCACCAAGAATATTCATTGAATCAGTCAAACCTAAACACTATTGAATCTCTAAATCTACTTACTTCCATCAGCAAAAGCAATCATCCATCTTGCTTTGCATTTCGTACTAATGTGAAGTTATTTAATTCCTAAATAATGAGACTTTCTTATCACCTCAAGCTAATTAGGCTCCGCTAATCATTAGATGGTCTATTTTTCATGCAATGACCATGAAATTATCTTTTTTCTTTATTAACGACTATATTTATTATAGAAATGATGCCCATGAACCTCCTCATATAACATGAATTCATTCAATTCCAACAAACAATGGAGTCCTTCTTCTTGATTTGCATTTCTTATTGATAATACTTGGTTGAGTTTCACAATAAAGAACACCTCCTATCATTTCTAGTTAGTAGTGCTCCACTTTTGGTTCGAAGAACATATTTGCATATAGTGAGGATGAAATTAATATATGTGGCTAAACAACATAGTATATTAATTAAATCAAACAATTTTAAACACCATTGAAACTCTAAATCTACTTTCTTCCATCAGCAAAAGCAACTATTCATCTTGGTTTGCATTTCATACTAATGTGAAGTTGTTTAATTCCTAAATAATGAGACTTTCTTATCACCTCAAGCTAATTAGGCTCCGCTCATCGTTAGATGGACTATTTTTCATGCAATGATCATGAAATTATCTTTTCTCTTTGTTAACGACTATATTTATTATAGAAATGACGCCCATGAACCTCATATAACATGAATTCATTCAATTGCAACAAACAATGAAGTCCTTCTTCTTAATTTGCATTTCTTAATGATAATAATTGGTTGAGCTTCACAATAAAGAGCACCTCTTATCATTTCTAGTTAGCAGGGCTCCTCTTTTAATTCCAAGAACACATTTTGATACATTGATTATGAAATTAACATGTGTGGCAAAACCACCTAGAATATTAATTGAATCAGTCAAACCTAAACACTATTGAAATTCTAAATCTACTTACTTCCATCAGCAAAAGCAATCATTCATCTTGGTTTGCATTTTGTAGTAATGTGAAGTTGTTTAATTCCTAAATAATGAGACTTTCTTATCATCTCAAGCCAATTAGGCTCTGCTCATCATTAGATCGACTATTTTTCATGCAATGACCATGAAATTTTCTTTTGTCTTTATTAATGACTATATTTATTATAGAAATGATGCCCATGAACCTCATATAACATGAATTCATTCAATTCCAACAAACAATGGAGTCCTTCTTCTTCATTTGCATTTCTTATTGATAATAATTGGATGAGTTTCACAATAAAGAGCACCTCCTATCATTTCTAGTTAGCAAGGCTCCTCTTTTGATTCCAAGAACACATTTCGATACATTGATGATGAAATTAACATATGTGGCAAAATCACCTAGAATATTAATTTAATCAGTCAAGCCTAAATACTATTGAAACTCTAAATCTACTTACTTCCATCAGCAAAAGCAATCATCCATCTTGCTTTGCATTTTGTACTAATGTCAAGTTATTTAATTCCTAAATAATGAGACTTTCTTATCACCTCAAGCTAATTAGGCTCCGCTAATCGTTAGATGGTCTATTTTTCATGCAATGACCATGAAATTATCTTTTTTCTTTATTAATGACTATATTTATTATAGAAATGATGCCCATGAACCTCATATAACATGAATTCATTCAATTCCAACAAACAATGGAGTCCTTCTTCTTGATTTGCATTTCTTATTGATAATAATTGGTTGAGTTTCATAATAAAGAACAACTCCTATCATTTCTAGTTAGCAGTGCTCCACTTTTGGTTCGAAGAACATATTTGCATATAGTGATGACGAAATTAATATATGTGGCTAAACAACATAGTATATTAATTAAATCAAACAATTTTAAACACCATTAAAACTCTAAATCTACTTTCTTCCATCAGCAAAAGCAATCATTCATCTTGGTTTGCATTTTGTACTAATGTGAAGTTGTTTAATTCCAAAATAATGAGACTTTCTTATCACCTCAAGCCAATTAGGCTCTGCTCATCATTAGATGGACTATTTTTCATGCAATGACCATGAAATTTTCTTTTGTCTTTATTAATGACTATATTTATTATAAAAAGGGTGCCCATGAACCTCATATAACATGAATTCATTCAATTCCAACAAACAATGGAGTCCTTCTTCTTGATTTACATTTCTTATTGATAATAATTGGTTGAGTTTCACAATAAATAGCACCTCCTATCATTTCTAGTTAGCAAGGCTCCACTTTTGATTCCAAGTACACATTTTGATACATTGATGATGAAATTAACATACGTGGCAAAACCACCAAGAATATTCATTGAATCAGTCAAACCTAAACACTATTGAATCTCTAAATCTACTTACTTCCATCAGCAAAAGCAATCATCCATCTTGCTTTGCATTTCGTACTAATGTGAAGTTATTTAATTCCTAAATAATGAGACTTTCTTATCACCTCAAGCTAATTAGGCTCCGCTAATCGTTAGATGGTCTATTTTTCATGCAATGACCATGAAATTATCTTTTTTCTTTATTAATGACTATATTTATTATAGAAATGATGCCCATGAACCTCATATAACATGAATTCATTCAATTCCAACAAACAATGGAGTCCTTCTTCTTGATTGGCATTTCTTATTAATATTAATTGGTTGAGTTTCACAATAAAGAGCACCTCCTATCATTTCTAGTTAGCAAGGCTCTTCTTTTGATTCCAAGAATACATTTTGATACATTGATGATGAAATTAACATATGTGGCAAAACCACCAAGAATATTCATTGAATCAGTCAAACCTAAACACTATTGAATCTCTAAATCTACTTACTTCCATCAGCAAAAGCAATCATCCATCTTGCTTTGCATTTCGTACTAATGTGAAGTTATTTAATTCCTAAATAATGAGACTTTCTTATCACCTCAAGCTAATTAGGCTCCGCTAATCGTTAGATGGTCTATTTTTCATGCAATGACCATGAAATTATCTTTTTTCTTTATTAATGACTATATTTATTATAGAAATGATGCCCATGAACCTCATATAACATGAATTCATTCAATTCCAACAAACAATGGAGTCCTTCTTCTTGATTTGCATTTCTTATTGATATTAATTGGTTGAGTTTCACAATAAAGAGCACCTCCTATCATTTCTAGTTAGCAAGGCTCCTCTTTTGATTCCAAGAACACATTTTGATACATTGATGATGAAATTAACATATGTGGCAAAATCACCTAGAATATTAATTGAATCAGTCAAACCTAAATACTATTGAAACTCTAAATCTACTTACTTCCATCAGCAAAAGCAACCATTCATCTTGGTTTGCATTTGGTACTAATGTGAAGTTGTTTAATTCCTCAATAATGAGACTTTCTTATCACTTCAAGCTAATTAGGCTCCGCTCATCGTTAGATGGACTATTTTTCATGCACTGACCATGAAATTATCTTTTTTCTTTATTAATGACTATATTTATTATAAAAATCATGCCCATGAACCTCATATAACATGAATTAATTCAATTCCAACAAACAATGGAGTCCTTCTTCTGGATTTGCATTTCTTATTGATAATAATTTGTTTAGTTTCACAATATGGAGCACCTCCTATCATTTCTAGTTAGCAGTGCTCCACTTTTGGTTCGGAGAACATATTTGCATATATTGATACTGAAATTAATATATGTGGCTAAACATCCTAATATATTAATTAAATCAACCAAATTTAAACACTATTGAAACTCTAAATCTACTTACTTCCATCAGCAAAAGCAAACATCCATCTTGGTTTGCATTTCGTACAAATGTGAAGTTATTTAATTCCTGAATAATAAGACTTTCTGATCACCTCAAGCTAATTAGGCTCCGTTATTCGTTAGATGGACTATTTTTCATGCAATGATCATGAAATTATCTTTTTTCTTTGTTAACGACTATATTTATTATAGAAATGATGCCCATGAACCTCATATAACATGAATTCATTCAATTGCAACAAACAATGGAGTCCTTATTGATTTGCATTTCTTCTTGATAATAATTGGTTGAGCTTCACAATAAAGAGCACCTCCTATCATTTCTAGTTAGTAGTGCTCCACTTTTGGTTCGGAGAACATATTTGCATATATTGATGCTGAAATTAATATATGTGGCTAAACATCCTAGTATATTAATTAAATCAAACAAATTTAATCACCATTAAAACTCTAAATCTACTTACTTCCATCAGGAAAAGCAATCATCCATCTTGCTTTGCATTTCGTACTAATGTGAAGTTATTTAATTCCTAAATAATGAGACTTTCTTATCACCTCAAGCTAATTAGGCTCCGCTAATCGTTAGATGGTCTATTTTTCATGCAATGACCATGAAAATTATCTTTTTTCTTTTTATTAACGACTATATTTATTATAGAAATGATGCCCCATGAACCTCATATAACATGATGAATTCATTCAATTCCAACAAACAATGGAGTCCTTCTTCTTTGATGTGCATTTTCTTATTGATAATAATTGGTTGAGTTTCACAATAAATAGCACTCCTCCTATCATTTCTAGTTAGTAGGGCTCCACTTTTGATTCCAAGTACACATTTTGATACATTGATGATGAAATTAACATATGTGGCAAAACCACCAAGAATATTCATTGAATCAGTCAAACCTAAACACTATTGAATCTCTAAATCTACTTACTTCCATCAGCAAAAGCAATCATCCATCTTGCTTTGCATTTCGTACTAATGTGAAGTTATTTAATTCCTAAATAATGAGACTTTCTTATCACCTCAAGCTAATTAGGCTCCGCTAATCATTAGATGGTCTATTTTTTCATGCAATGACCATGAAATTATCTTTTTTCTTTATTAACGACTATATTTATTATAGAAATGATGCCCATGAACCTCCTCATATAACATGAATTCATTCAATTCCAACAAACAATGGAGTCCTTCTTCTTGATTTGCATTTCTTATTGATAATAATTGGTTGAGTTTCACAATAAAGAACACCTCCTATCATTTCTAGTTAGTAGTGCTCCACTTTTGGTTCGAAGAACATATTTGCATATAGTGAGGATGAAATTAATATATGTGGCTAAAACAACATAGTATATTAATTAAATCAAACAATTTTAAACACCATTGAAACTCTAAATCTACTTTCTTCCATCAGCAAAAGCAACTATTCATCTTGGTTTGCATTTCATACTAATGTGAAGTTGTTTAATTCCTAAATAATGAGACTTTCTTATCACCTCAAGCTAATTAGGCTCCGCTCATCGTTAGATGGACTATTTTTCATGCAATGATCATGAAATTATCTTTTCTCTTTGTTAACGACTATATTTATTATAGAAATGACGCCCATGAACCTCATATAACATGAATTCATTCAATTGCAACAAACAATGAAGTCCTTCTTCTTGATTTGCATTTCTTAATGATAATAATTGGTTGAGCTTCACAATAAAGAGCACCTCCTATCATTTCTAGTTAGTAGTGCTCCACTTTTGGTTCGGAGAACATATTTGCATATATTGATGCTGAAATTAATATATGTGGCTAAACATCCTAGTATATTAATTAAATCAAACAAATTTAATCACCATTAAAACTCTAAATCTACTTACTTCCATCAGCAAAAGCAATCATTCATCTTGGTTTGCATTTCGTACTAATGTGAAGTTGTTTAATTCCTAAATAATGAGACTTTCTTATCACCTCAAGCGAATTAGGCTCCGCTCATCGTTAGATGGACTATTTTTCATGCAATGACCATCAAATTATCTTTTGTCTTTATTAACGACTATATTTATTATAAAAAACGATGCCCATGAACCTCACATAACATGAATTCATTCAATTCCAACAAACAATGGAGTCCTTCTTGATTTGCATTTCTTATTGATAATAATTTAGTTTGAGTTTCACAATAAAGAGTACCTCCTATCATTTCTAATTAGCAGTGCTCCACTTTTGGTTCAAAGCACATATTTGGAGATATTGATGATGAAATTAATATATGTGGCTAAACAACCAAGTATATTAATTAAATCAAACAAATTTAAACACCATTAAAACTCTAAATCTACTTACTTCCATTTGCAAAAGCAATCATTCATCTTGGTTTGCATTTCGTACAAATGTGAAGTTGTTTAATTCCTAAATAATGAGACTTTCTTATCACCTCAAGCTAATTAGGCTCCGCTCATCGTTACAAGGACTATTTTTCATGAAATGACCACAAAATTATCTTTTGTCTTTATTAACGACTATATTTATTATAAAAACGATGCCCATGAACCTCATATAACATGAATTCATTCAATTCCAACAAACAATGGAGTCCTTCTTCTTCATTTGCATTTCTTATAGATATTAATTGGTTGAGTTTCACAATAAAGAGCACCTCTTATCATTTCTAGTTAGCAGGGCTCCTCTTTTAATTCCAAGAACACATTTTGATACATTGATTATCAAAATTAACATGTGTGGCAAAACCACCTAGAATATTAATTGAATCAGTCAAACCTAAACACTATTGAAATTCTAAATCTACTTACTTCCATCAGCAAAAGCAATCATTCATCTTGGTTTGCATTTTGTACTAATGTGAAGTTGTTTAATTCCTAAATAATGAGACTTTCTTATCACCTCAAGCCAATTAGGCTCTGCTCATCATTAGATCGACTATTTTTCATGCAATGACCATGAAATTTTCTTTTGTCTTTATTAATGACTATATTTATTATAAAAACGATGCCCATGAACCTCATATAACATGAATTCATTCAATTCCAACAAACAATGGAGTCCTTCTTCTTGATGTGCATTTCTTATTGATAATAATTGGTTGAGTTTCACAATAAATAGCACCTCCTATCATTTCTAGTTAGCAGGGCTCCACTTTTGATTCCAAGTACACATTTTGATACATTGATGATGAAATTAACATATGTGGCAAAACCACCAAGAATATTCATTGAATCAGTCAAACCTAAACACTATTGAATCTCTAAATCTACTTACTTCCATCAGCAAAAGCAATCATCCATCTTGCTTTGCATTTCGTACTAATGTGAAGTTATTTAATTCTTAAATAATGAGACTTTCTTATCACCTCAAGCTAATTAGGCTCCGCTAATCATTAGATGGTCTATTTTTCATGCAATGACCATGAAATTATCTTTTTTCTTTATTAACGACTATATTTATTATAGAAATGATGCCCATGAACCTCCTCATATAACATGAATTCATTCAATTCCAACAAACAATGGAGTCCTTCTTCTTGATTTGCATTTCTTATTGATAATACTTGGTTGAGTTTCACAATAAAGAACACCTCCTATCATTTCTAGTTAGTAGTGCTCCACTTTTGGTTCGAAGAACATATTTGCATATAGTGAGGATGAAATTAATATATGTGGCTAAACAACATAGTATATTAATTAAATCAAACAATTTTAAACACCATTGAAACTCTAAATCTACTTTCTTCCATCAGCAAAAGCAACTATTCATCTTGGTTTGCATTTCATACTAATGTGAAGTTGTTTAATTCCTAAATAATGAGACTTTCTTATCACCTCAAGCTAATTAGGCTCCGCTCATCGTTAGATGGACTATTTTTCATGCAATGATCATGAAATTATCTTTTCTCTTTGTTAACGACTATATTTATTATAGAAATGACGCCCATGAACCTCATATAACATGAATTCATTCAATTGCAACAAACAATGAAGTCCTTCTTCTTAATTTGCATTTCTTAATGATAATAATTGGTTGAGCTTCACAATAAAGAGCACCTCCTATCATTTCTAGTTAGTAGTGCTCCACTTTTGGTTCGGAGAACATATTTGCATATATTGATGCTGAAATTAATATATGTGGCTAAACATCCTAGTATATTAATTAAATCAAACAAATTTAATCACCATTAAAACTCTAAATCTACTTACTTCCATCAGCAAAAGCAATCATTCATCTTGGTTTGCATTTCGTACTAATGTGAAGTTGTTTAATTCCTAAATAATGAGACTTTCTTATCACCTCAAGCGAATTAGGCTCCGCTCATCGTTAGATGGACTATTTTTCATGCAATGACCATCAAATTATCTTTTGTCTTTATTAACGACTATATTTATTATAAAAACGATGCCCATGAACCTCACATAACATGAATTAATTCAATTCCAACAAACAATGGAGTCCTTCTTGATTTGCATTTCTTATTGATAATAATTAGTTGAGTTTCACAATAAAGAGTACCTCCTATCATTTCTAATTAGCAGTGCTCCACTTTTGGTTCAAAGCACATATTTGGAGATATTGATGATGAAATTAATATATGTGGCTAAACAACCAAGTATATTAATTAAATCAAACAAATTTAAACACCATTAAAACTCTAAATCTACTTACTTCCATTTGCAAAAGCAATCATTCATCTTGGTTTGCATTTCGTACAAATGTGAAGTTGTTTAATTCCTAAATAATGAGACTTTCTTATCACCTCAAGCTAATTAGGCTCCGCTCATCGTTACAAGGACTATTTTTCATGAAATGACCACAAAATTATCTTTTGTCTTTATTAATGACTATATTTATTATAAAAACGATGCCCATGAACCTCATATAACATGAATTCATTCAATTCCAACAAACAATGGAGTCCTTCTTCTTCATTTGCATTTCTTATAGATATTAATTGGTTGAGTTTCACAATAAAGAGCACCTCTTATCATTTCTAGTTAGCAGGGCTCCTCTTTTAATTCCAAGAACACATTTTGATACATTGATTATGAAATTAACATGTGTGGCAAAACCACCTAGAATATTAATTGAATCAGTCAAACCTAAACACTATTGAAATTCTAAATCTACTTACTTCCATCAGCAAAAGCAATCATTCATCTTGGTTTGCATTTTGTACTAATGTGAAGTTGTTTAATTCCTAAATAATGAGACTTTCTTATCACCTCAAGCCAATTAGGCTCTGCTCATCATTAGATCGACTATTTTTCATGCAATGACCATGAAATTTTCTTTTGTCTTTATTAATGACTATATTTATTATAGAAATGATGCCCATGAACCTCATATAACATGAATTCATTCAATTCCAACAAACAATGGAGTCCTTCTTCTTCATTTGCATTTCTTATTGATAATAATTGGATGAGTTTCACAATAAAGAGCACCTCCTATCATTTCTAGTTAGCAAGGCTCCTCTTTTGATTCCAAGAACACATTTCGATACATTGATGATGAAATTAACATATGTGGCAAAATCACCTAGAATATTAATTTAATCAGTCAAGCCTAAATACTATTGAAACTCTAAATCTACTTACTTCCATCAGCAAAAGCAATCATCCATCTTGCTTTGCATTTTGTACTAATGTCAAGTTATTTAATTCCTAAATAATGAGACTTTCTTATCACCTCAAGCTAATTAGGCTCCGCTAATCGTTAGATGGTCTATTTTTCATGCAATGACCATGAAATTATCTTTTTTCTTTATTAATGACTATATTTATTATAGAAATGATGCCCATGAACCTCATATAACATGAATTCATTCAATTCCAACAAACAATGGAGTCCTTCTTCTTGATTTGCATTTCTTATTGATAATAATTGGTTGAGTTTCATAATAAAGAACAACTCCTATCATTTCTAGTTAGCAGTGCTCCACTTTTGGTTCGAAGAACATATTTGCATATAGTGATGACGAAATTAATATATGTGGCTAAACAACATAGTATATTACTTAAATCAAACAATTTTAAACACCATTAAAACTCTAAATCTACTTTCTTCCATCAGCAAAAGCAATCATTCATCTTGGTTTGCATTTTGTACTAATGTGAAGTTGTTTAATTCCAAAATAATGAGACTTTCTTATCACCTCAAGCCAATTAGGCTCTGCTCATCATTAGATGGACTATTTTTCATGCAATGACCATGAAATTTTCTTTTGTCTTTATTAATGACTATATTTATTATAAAAAGGGTGCCCATGAACCTCATATAACATGAATTCATTCAATTCCAACAAACAATGGAGTCCTTCTTCTTGATTTACATTTCTTATTGATAATAATTGGTTGAGTTTCACAATAAATAGCACCTCCTATCATTTCTAGTTAGCAAGGCTCCACTTTTGATTCCAAGTACACATTTTGATACATTGATGATGAAATTAACATACGTGGCAAAACCACCAAGAATATTCATTGAATCAGTCAAACCTAAACACTATTGAATCTCTAAATCTACTTACTTCCATCAGCAAAAGCAATCATCCATCTTGCTTTGCATTTCGTACTAATGTGAAGTTATTTAATTCCTAAATAATGAGACTTTCTTATCACCTCAAGCTAATTAGGCTCCGCTAATCGTTAGATGGTCTATTTTTCATGCAATGACCATGAAATTATCTTTTTTCTTTATTAACGACTATATTTATTATAGAAATGATGCCCATGAACCTCATATAACATGAATTCATTCAATTCCAACAAACAATGGAGTCCTTCTTCTTGATTGGCATTTCTTATTAATATTAATTGGTTGAGTTTCACAATAAAGAGCACCTCCTATCATTTCTAGTTAGCAAGGCTCTTCTTTTGATTCCAAGAATACATTTTGATACATTGATGATGAAATTAACATATGTGGCAAAACCACCAAGAATATTCATTGAATCAGTCAAACCTAAACACTATTGAATCTCTAAATCTACTTACTTCCATCAGCAAAAGCAATCATCCATCTTGGTTTGCATTTCGTACTAATGTGAAGTTATTTAATTCCTGAATAATAAGACTTTCTTATCAACTCAAGCTAATTAGGCTCCGTTATTCGTTAGATGGACTATTTTTGATGCAATGACCATGAAATTATCTTTTTTCTTTGTTAACGACTATATTTATTATAGAAATGACGCCAATGAACCTCATATAACATGAATTCATTCAATTGCAACAAACAATGGAGTCCTTCTTCTTGATTTGCATTTCTTATTGATAATAATTGGTTGAGCTTCACAATAAAGAGCACCTCCTATCATTTCTAGTGAGTAGTGCTCCACTTTTGGTTCGGAGAACATATTTGCATATATTGATGCTGAAATAAATATATGTGGCTAAACATCCTAGTATATTAATTAAATCAAACAAATTTAATCACCATTGAAACTCTAAATCTACTTACTTCCATCAGCAAAAGCAATCATTCATCTTGGTTTGCATTTCGTACTAATGTGTAGTTGTTTAATTCCTAACTAATGAGACTTTCTTACCACCTCAAGCTAATTAGGCTCCGCTCATCGTTACAAGGACTATTTTTCATGAAATGACCACAAAAGTATCTTTTGTCTTTATTAACGACTATATTTATTACAAAAACGATGCCCATGAACCTCATATAACATGAATTCATTCAATTCCAACAAACAATGGAGTCCTTCTTCTTTATTTGCATTTCTTATTGATAATAATTGGTTGAGTTTCACGATAAAGAGAACCTCCTATCATTTCTAGTTAGCAGGGCTCCTCTTTTGATTCCACGTACAAATTTTGAAACATTGATGATGAAATTAACATATGTGGTATAACCACCTAGAATATTAATTGAATCAGTCAAACCTAAATACTATTGAAACTGTAAATCTACTTACATCCATCAGCAAAAGCAATCATTCATCTTGGTTTTCATTTCATACTAATGTGTAGTTGTTTAATTCCTAACTAATGAGACTTTCTTATCACCTCAAGCTAATTAGGCTCCGCTCATCGTTACAAGGACTATTTTTCATGAAAAGACCACAAAATTATCTTTTGTCTTCATTAACGACTATATTTATTATAAAAACGATGCCCATGAACCTCATATAACTTGAATTCATTCAATTCCAACAAACAATGGAGTCCTTCTTCTTCATTTGCATTTCTTATTGATAATAATTGGATGAGTTTCACAATAAAGAGCACCTCCTATCATTTCTAGTTAGTAGGGCTCCTCTTTTGATTCCAAGAACACATTTTGATACATTGATGATGAAATTAACATAAGTGGCAAAACCACCTAGAATATTATTTGTATAAGTCAAACCTAAACACTATTGAAACTCTAAATCTACTTACTTCCATGAGCAAAAGCAACCATCCATCTTGGTTTTTCACTTCGTACTAATGTGTAGTTATTTAATTCCTAAATAATGAGACTTTCTTATCATCTCAAGCTAATTAGGCTCCGCTAATCGTTAGATGGACTATTTTTCATCCAATGACCATGAAATTATCTTTTTTCTTTATTAACGACTATATTTATTATAAAAACGATGCCCATGAACCTCACATAACATGAACTCAATTCCAACAAACAATGGAGTCCTTCTTCTTGATTTGCATTTCTTATTCATAATAATTGGTTGAGTTTCACAATAAAGAGCACCTCCTATCATTTCTAGTTAGCAGTGCTCTACTTTTGGTTCGAAGAACATATTTGCATATATTGATGCTGAAATTAATATATGTGGCTAAACATCCTAGTATATTAATTAAATCAAACAAATTTAAACACCATTGAAACTCTAAATCTACTTACTTCCATTAGCAAAAGCAATCATTCATCTTGGTTTGCATTTTGTACTAATGTGAAGTTGTTTAATTCCTAAATAATGAGACTTTCTTATCACCTCAAGCTAATTAGGCTCCGCTCATCGTTACAAGGACTATTTTTCATGAAATGACAACAAAATTATCTTTTGCCTTTATTAACGACTATATTTATTACAAAAACGATGCCCATGAACCTCATATAACATGAATTCATTCAATTTCAACAAACAATGGAGTCCTTCTTCATTTTCATTTCTTATTGATAATAATTGCTTCAGCTTCACAAAAAATAGCACCTCCTATCATTTCTAGTTAGCAGAGCTCGTCTTTTGATTCCGAGAACACATTTTGATACATTGATGATGAATTTAACATATGTGGCAAAACTACCTAGAATATTAATTGTATCAGTGAAACCTAAACACTATTGAAACTCTAAATCTACTTACTTCCATCAGCAAAAGCAATTATCCATCTTGGTTTGTGTTTCGTAGTAATGTGAAGTTATTTAATTCCTAAATAATGAGACTTTCTTATCACCTCAAGCTAATTAGGCTCCGCTAATCGTTAGATGGACTATTTTTCATGCAATGACCATGAATTTATCTTTTTTCTTTGCTAACGACTATAATTATTATCAAAACGATGCCCATGAACCTCATATAACATGAATTCATTCAATTCCAACAAGCAATGGAGTACTTCGTCTTGATTTGTGTTTCTTATTGATAATAATTGGTCGAGTTTCACGATAAAGAGAACCTCCTATCATTTCTAGTTAGTAGGGCTCCTCTTTTGATTCCACGTACACATTTTCAAACATTGATGATGAAATTAACATATGTGGCAAAACCACATAGAATATTAATTGAATCAGTCAAACCTAAATACTATTGAAACTCTAAATCTACTTACTTCCATGAGCAAAAGCAATCATCCATCTTGGTTTTTCATTTTGTACTAATGTGCAGTTATTTAATTCCTAAATAATGAGACTTTCTTATCACCTCAAGCTAATTAGGCTCCGCTAATTCTTAGATGGACTATTTTTCATGCAATGACCATGAAATTATCTTTTTTCTTTATTAACGACTATATTTATTATAAAAATCATGCCCATGAACCTCATATAACATGAATTAATTCAATTCCAACAAATAATGGAGTCCTTCTTCTGGATTTACATTTCTTATTGATAATAATTGGTTGAGTTTCACAATAAAGAATTTCTAGTTAGTAGTGCTCCACTTTTGGTTTGAAGAACATATTTGCATATAGTGATGATGAAATTAATATATGTGGCTAAACATCCTAGTATATTAATTAAATCAAACAAATTTAAACACCATTGAAACTCTAAATCTACTTACTTCCATCAGCAAAAGCAATCATTCATCTTGGTTTGCATTTCTTACAAATGTTAAGTTGTTTAATTCCTAAATAATGAGACTTTCTTATCACCTCAAGCTAATTAGGCTCCGCTCATCGTTAGATGGACTATTTTTCATGAAATGGCCACAAAATTATCTTATGTCTTTATTAACGACTATATTTATTACAAAAACGATGCCCATGAACCTCATATAACATGAATTCATTCAAGTCCAACAAACAATGGAGTCCTTCTTCTTCATTTGCATTTCTTACTGATAATAATTGGTTGAGTTTCACAATCAAGACCACCTCCTATAATTTCTAGATAGCAGGACTCCTCTTTTGATTCCAAGAACACATTTTGATACATTGATGATGAAATTAACATATGTGGCAAAACCACCTAGAATATTAATTGAATCAGTCAAACTTAAACACTATTGAAACTCTAAATTTACTTACTTCCATGAGCAAAAGCAATCATCCATCTTGGTTTCTCATTTCGTACTAATGTGCAGTTATTTAATTCCTAAATAATGAGACTTTCTTACCACCTCAAGCTAATTAGGCTCCGCTAATCCTTAGATGGACTATTTTTCATGCTATGACAATGAAATTATCTTTTTTCTTTATTAACGACTATATTTATTATAAAAATGATGCCCATGAACCTCATATAACATGAATTCCTTCAATTCCAACGAACAATGAAGTCCTTCTTCTTGATTTGCATTTCTTATTGATAATAATTGGTTGAGTTTCACAATAAAGAGCACCTCCTATCATTTCTAGTTAGCAGTGCTCCACTTTTTGTTCGGAGAACATATTTGCATATATTGATGCTGAAATTAATATATGTGGCTAAACATCCTAGTATATTAATTAAATCAAACAAATTTAAACACCATTGAAACTCTAAATGTACTTACTTCCATGAGCAAAAGCAATCATCCATCTTGGTTTGCATTTCGTACTAATGTGAAGTTATTTAATTCCTAAATAATGAGACTTTCTTATCACCTCAAGCAAATTAGGCTCCGCTAATCGTTAGATGGACTATTTTTCATGCAATGACCATGAAATTATCTTTTTTCTTTATTAACGACTATATTTATTATAAAAATCATGCCCATGAACCTCATATAACATGAATTAATTCAATTCCAACAAATAATGGAGTCCTTCTTCTGGATTTACATTTCTTATTGATAATAATTGGTTGAGTTTCACAATAAAGAATTTCTAGTTAGTAGTGCTCCACTTTTGGTTTGAAGAACATATTTGCATATAGTGATGATGAAATTAATATATGTGGCTAAACATTCTAGTATATTAATTAAATCAAACAAATTTAAACACCATTGAAACTCTAAATCTACTTACTTCCATCAGCAAAAGCAATCATTCATCTTGGTTTGCATTTCTTACAAATGTTAAGTTGTTTAATTCCTAAATAATGAGACTTTCTTATCACCTCAAGCTAATTAGGCTCCGCTCATCGTTAGATGGACTATTTTTCATGAAATGGCCACAAAATTATCTTATGTCTTTATTAACGACTATATTTATTACAAAAACGATGCCCATGAACCTCATATAACATGAATCCATTCAACTCCAACAAACAATGGAGTCCTTATTCTTCATTTGCATTTCTTACTGATAATAATTGGTTGAGTTTCACAATCAAGACCACCTCCTATAATTTCTAGATAGCAGGACTCCTCTTTTGATTCCAAGAACACATTTTGATACATTGATGATGAAATTAACATATGTGGCAAAACCACCTAGAATATTAATTGAATCAGTCAAACTTAAACACTATTGAAACTCTAAATCTACTTACTTCCATGAGCAAAAGCAATCATCCATCTTGGTTTCTCATTTCGTACTAATGTGCAGTTATTTAATTCCTAAATAATGAGACTTTCTTACCACCTCAAGCTAATTTGGCTCCGCTAATCCTTAGATGGACTATTTTTCATGCTATGACAATGAAATTATCTTTTTTCTTTATTAACGACTATATTTATTATAAAAATGATGCCCATGAACCTCATATAACATGAATTCCTTCAATTCCAACGAACAATGAAGTCCTTCTTCTTGATTTGCATTTCTTATTGATAATAATTGGTTGAGTTTCACAATAAAGAGCACCTCCTATCATTTCTAGTTAGCAGTGCTCCACTTTTTGTTCGGAGAACATATTTGCATATATTGATGCTGAAATTAATATATGTGGCTAAACATCCTAGTATATTAATTAAATCAAACAAATTTAAACACCATTGAAACTCTAAATGTACTTACTTTCATGAGCAAAAGCAATCATCCATCTTGGTTTGCATTTCGTACTAATGTGAAGTTATTTAATTCCTAAATAATGAGACTTTCTTATCACCTCAAGCAAATTAGGCTCCGCTAATCGTTAGATGGACTATTTTTCATGCAATGACCATGAAATTATCTTTTTTCTTTGTTAACGACTATATTTATTATAAAAACGATGCCCATGAACCTCATATAACATGAATTCATTCAATTCCAACAAACAATGGGGTCCTTCTTCTTAATTTGCATTTCTTATTGATAATAATTGGTTGAGTTTCACAATAAAGAGCACCTCCTATCATTTCTAGCTAGTAGGGCTCCTCTTTTGATTCCAAGTACACATTTTGATACATTGATGAAGAAATTAACATTTGTGGCAAAACCACCTAGAATATTAATTGAATCAGTCAAACCTAAACACTATTAAAACTCTAAATCTACTTACTTCCATGAGCAAAAGCAATCATCCATCTTGGTTTTTCATTTCGTACTAATGTGCAGTTATTTAATTCCTAAATAATGAGACTTTCTTATCACCTCAAGCTAATTAGGCTCCACTCATCATTAGATGGACTATTTTTCATGCAATGACTATGAAACTATCTTTTTTCTTTATTAATGACTATATTTATTATAAAAATCATGCCCATGAACCTCATATAACATGAATTAATTCAATTCCAACAAATAATGGAGTCCTTCTTCTGGATTTACATTTCTTATTGATAATAATTGGTTGAGTTTCCCAATAAAGAACACCTCCTATCATTTCTAGTTTGTAGTGCTCCACTTTTGGTTCGAAGAACATATTTGCATATAGTGATGATGAAATTAATATATGTGGCTAAACAACATAGTATATTAATGAAATCAAACAATTTTAAACACCATTGAAACTCTAAATCTACTTTCTTCTATCAGCAAAAGCAATTATTCATCTTGGTTTGCATTTCATACTAATGTGAAGTTGTTTAATTCCTAAATAATGAGACTTTCTTATCACCTCAAGCTAATTAGGCTCCGCTCATCGTTAGATGGACTATTTTTCATGAAATGGCCACAAAATTATCTTATGTCTTTATTAACGACTATATTTATTACAAAAACGATGCCCATGAGCCTCATATAACATGAATTCATTCAACTCCAACAAACAATGGAGTCCTTCTTCATTTTCATTTCTTATTGATAATAATTGCTTCAGCTTCACAAAAAATAGCACCTCCTATCATTTCTAGTTAGCAGAGCTCGTCTTTTGATTCCGAGAACACATTTTGATACATTGATGATGAATTTAACATATGTGGCAAAACTACCTAGAATATTAATTGTATCAGTGAAACCTAAACACTATTGAAACTCTAAATCTACTTACTTCCATCAGCAAAAGCAATTATCCATCTTGGTTTGTGTTTCGTAGTAATGTGAAGTTATTTAATTCCTAAATAATGAGACTTTCTTATCACCTCAAGCTAATTAGGCTCCGCTAATCGTTAGATGGACTATTTTTCATGCAATGACCATGAATTTATCTTTTTTCTTTGCTAACGACTATAATTATTATCAAAACGATGCCCATGAACCTCATATAACATGAATTCATTCAATTCCAACAAGCAATGGAGTACTTCGTCTTGATTTGCGTTTCTTATTGATAATAATTGGTTGAGTTTCACGATAAAGAGAACCTCCTATCATTTCTAGTTAGCAGGCTCCCTCTTTTGATTCCACGTACACATTTTCAAACATTGATGATGAAATTAACATATGTGGCAAAACCACATAGAATATTAATTGAATCAGTCAAACCTAAATACTATTGAAACTCTAAATCTACTTACTTCCATGAGCAAAAGCAATCATCCATCTTGGTTTTTCATTTTGTACTAATGTGCAGTTATTTAATTCCTAAATAATGAGACTTTCTTATCACCTCAAGCTAATTAGGCTCCGCTAATTCTTAGATGGACTATTTTTCATGCAATGACCATGAAATTATCTTTTTTCTTTATTAACGACTATATTTATTATAAAAATCATGCCCATGAACCTCATATAACATGAATTAATTCAATTCCAACAAATAATGGAGTCCTTCTTCTGGATTTACATTTCTTATTGATAATAATTGGTTGAGTTTCACAATAAAGAACTCCTCCTATCATTTCTAGTTAGTAGTGCTCCACTTTTGGTTTGAAGAACATATTTGCATATAGTGATGATGAAATTAATATATGTGGCTAAACATCCTAGTATATTAATTAAATCAAACAAATTTAAACACCATTGAAACTCTAAATCTACTTACTTCCATCAGCAAAAGCAATCATTCATCTTGGTTTGCATTTCTTACAAATGTTAAGTTGTTTAATTCCTAAATAATGAGACTTTCTTATCACCTCAAGCTAATTAGGCTCCGCTCATCGTTAGATGGACTATTTTTCATGAAATGGCCACAAAATTATCTTATGTCTTTATTAACGACTATATTTATTACAAAAACGATGCCCATGAGCCTCATATAACATGAATTCATTCAATTCCAACAAACAATGGAGTCCTACTTCTTCATTTGCATTTCTTATTGATAATAATTGGTTGAATTTCACAATAAAGAGCACCTCCTATCATTTCTTATTAGCAGGGCTCCACTTTTGATTCCAAGAACACATTTTGATACATTAATGATGAAATTAACATATGTGGCAAAACCACCTAGAATATTAATTGAATCAGTCAAACCTAAACACTATTGAAACTCTAAATCTACTTACTTCCATCAGCAAAAGCAACCATTCATCTTGGTTTGCATTTCGTACTAATGTGAAGTTGTTTAATTCCTAAATAATGAGACTTTCTTATCACCTCAAGCTAATTAGGCTCCGCTCATTGTTAGATGGACTATTTTTCATGCACTGACCATGAAATTATCTTTTTTCTTTATTAACGACTATATTTATTATAAAAATCATGCCCATGAACCTCAGATAACATGAATTAATTTAATTCCAACAAACAATGGAGTCCTTCTTCTTCATTTGCATTTCTTATTGATAATAATTAGTTGAGTTTCACAATAAAGAGTATCTCCTATCATTTCTAGTTAGCGGGGCTCCCCTTTTGATTCCAAGAACACATTTTGATACATTGATGATGAAATTAACATATGTGGCAAAACCACCTAGAATATTAATTGTATCAGTCAAACCTAAACACTATTGAAACTCTAAATCTACTTCCTTCCATGAGCAAAAGCAATCATCCATCTTGGTTTTTCATTTCGTACTAATGTACAGTTATTTAATTCCTAAATAATGAGACTTTCTTATCACCTCGAGCTAATTAGGCTCCGCTAATCCTTAGATGGACTATTTTTCATGCAATGACCATGAAATTATCTTTTTTCTTTATTAACGACTATATTTATTATAAAAATGATGCCCATGAACCTCATATAACATGAATGCATTCAATTCCAACGAACAATGAAGTCCTTCTTCTTGATTTGCATTTCGTATTGATAATAATTGGTTGAGTTTCACAATAAAGAGCACCTCCTATCATTTCTAGTTAGTAGTGCTCCACGTTTTGTTCGGAGAACATATTTGCATATATTGATGCTGAAATTAATATATGTGGCTAAACATCCTAGTATATTAATTAAATCAAACAAATTTAAACACCATTGAAACTCTAAATCTACTTGCTTCCATCAGCAAAAGCAATCATTCATGTTGGTTTGCATTTTGTAAAAATGTGAAGTTGTTTAATTCCTAAATAATGAGACTTTTTTATCACCTCAAGCTAATTAGGCTCCGCTCATCATTACAAGGATTATTTTTCATGAAATGACCATAAAATTATCATTTGTCTTTATTAACGACTATATTTATTAGAAAAACGGTACGCATGAACCTCATATAACATGAATTCATTCAATTCCAACAAACAATGGAGTCCTTCTTCTTCATTTGCATTTCTTATTGATAATAATTGGTTGAATTTCACAATAAAGAGCACCTCCTATCATTTCTTATTAGCAGGGCTCCACTTTTGATTCCGAGAACACATTTTGATACATTGATGATGAAATTAACATATGTGGGAAAACCACCTAGAATATTAATTGTATCAGTCAAACCTAAACACTATTGAAACTCTAAATCTACTTACTTCCATCAGCAAAAGCAATCATCCATCTTGGTTTGCATTTCGTACTAATGTGAAGTTATTTAATTCCTAAATAATGAGACTTTCTTATCACCTCAAGCAAATTAGGCTCCGCTATTCGTTAGATGGACTATTTTTCATGCAATGACCATGAAATTATCTTTTTTCTTTGATAATGTCTATATTTATTATAAAAACGATGCCCATGAACCTCATATAACATGAATTCATTCAATTCCAACAAGCAATGGAGTCCTTCGTCTTGATTTGCATTTCTTAT
The DNA here is from genome assembly GCA_037897445.1 of Ceriops zippeliana. Classification (NCBI taxonomy): domain Eukaryota; kingdom Viridiplantae; phylum Streptophyta; class Magnoliopsida; order Malpighiales; family Rhizophoraceae; genus Ceriops; species Ceriops zippeliana. The sequence goes on along the minus strand of JBAPLH010002015.1, from coordinate 6,134 downwards.
TGATAATAATTGGTTGAGCTTCACAATCAAGAGCACCTCCTATCATTTCTAGTTAGTAGTGCTCCACTTTTGGTTCAGAGAACATATTTGCATATATTGATGCTGAAATTAATATATGTGGCTAAACATCCTAGTATATTAATTAAATCAAACAAATTTAATCACCATTGAAACTCTAAATCTACTTACTTTCATCAGCAAAAGCAATCATTCATCTTGGTTTGCATTTCGTACTAAGGTGTAGTTGTTTAATTCCTAACTAATGAGACTTTCTTTTCACCTCAAGCTAATTAGGCTCCGCTCATCGTTACATGGACTATTTTTCATGAAATGACCACAAAAGTATCTTTTGTCTTTATTAACGACTATATTTATTACAAAAACGATGCCCATGAACCTCATATAACATGAATTCATTCAATTCCAACAAACAATGGAGTCCTTCTTCTTCATTTGCATTTCTTATTGATAATAATTGGTTGAGTTTCACAATAAAGAGCACCTCCTATCATTTCTAGTTAGCAGGGCTCCTCTTTTGATTGCAAGAACACATTTTGATACATTGATGATGAAATTAACATATGTGGCAAAACCACCTAGAATATTAATTGTATCAGTCAAACCTAAACACTATTGAAACTCTAAATCTACTTCCTTCCATAAGTAAAAGCAATCATCCATCTTGGTTTTGCATTTCGTACTAATGTGCAGTTATTTAATGCCTAAATAATGAGACTTTCTTATCACCTCAAGCTAATTAGGCTCCGCTAATCCTTAGATGGACTATTTTTCATACAATGACCATGAAATTATCTTCTTTCTTTATTAACGACTATATTTATTATAAAAATGATGCCCATGAACCTCATATAACATGAATTCATTCAATTCCAAAGAACAATGAAGTCCTTCTTCTTGATTTGCATTTCTTATTGATAATAATTTGTTGAGTTTCACAATAAAGAGCACCTCCTATCATTTCTAGTTAGCAGTGCTCCACTTTTGGTTCGGAGAACATATTTGCATATATTGATGCTGAAATTAATATATGTGGCTAAACATCCTAGTATATTAATTAAATCAAACAAATTTAAACACCATTGAAACTCTAAATCTACTTGCTTCCATCAGCAAAAGCAATCATTCATGTTGGTTTGCATTTTGTAAAAATGTGAAGTTGTTTAATTCCTAAACAATGAGACTTTTTTATCACCTCAAGCTAATTAGGCTCCGCTCATCGTTACAAGGACTATTTTTCATGAAATGACCATAAAATTATCTTTTGTCTTTATTAACGACTATATTTATTACAAAAACGGTACCCATGAACCTCATATAACATGAATTCATTCAATTCCAACAAACAATGGAGTCCTTCTTCTTCATTTGCATTTCTTATTGGTAATAATTGGTTGGATTTCACAATAAAGAGCACCTCCTATCATTTCTTATTAGCAGGGCTCCACTTTTGATTCCAAGAACACATTTTGATACATTGATGATGAAATTAACATATGTGGCAAAACCACCTAGAATATTGATTGTATCAGTCAAACCTAAACACTATTGAAGCTCTAAATCTACTTACTTCCATTAGCAAAAGCAATCATCCATCTTGGTTTGCATTTTGTACTAATGTAAAGTAATTTAATTCCTAAATAATGAGACTTTCTTATCACCTCAAGCAAATTAGGTTCCGCTATTCGTTAAATGGACTATTCTTCATGCAATGACCATGAAATTATCTTTTTTCTTTGTTAACGACTATATTTATTATAAAAACGATGCCCATGAACCTCATATTTATTATAATAACGACTATATTCATTCAATTCGAACAAGCAATGGAGTCCTTCTTCTTGATTTGCATTTCTTATTGATAATAATTGGTTGAGTTTCACAATAAAGAGTACCTCCTATCATTTCTAATTAGCAGTGCTCCACTTTTGGTTCGAAGCACATATTTGGTTATATTGATGATGAAATTAATATATGTGGCTAAACAACCAAGTATATTAATTAAATCAAAGAAATTTAAACACCATTGAATCTCTAAATCTACTTACTTCCATCAGCAAAAGCAATCATTCATCTTGGTTTGCATTTCGTACAAATGTTAAGTTGTTTAATTCCTAAATAATGAGACTTTCTTATCACCTCGAGCTAATTAGGCTCCGCTCATCGTTACAAGGATTATTTTTCATGAAATGACCACAAAATTATCTTTTGTCTTTATTAACGACTATATTTATTATAAAAACGATGCCCATGAACCTCATATAACTTGAATTCATTCAATTCCAACAAACAATGGAGTCCTTCTTCTTCATTTGCATTTCTTATTGATAATAATTGGATGAGTTTCACAATAAAGAGCACCTCCTATCATTTCTAGTTAGCAGGGCTCCTCTTGTGATTCCATGAACACATTTTGATACATTGATGTTGAAATTAACATATGGGGCAAAACCACCTAGAATATTAATTGTATCAGTCAAACCTAAACACTATTGAAACTCTAAATCAACTTACTTCCATGAGCAAAAGCAACCATCCATCTTGGTTTTTCACTACGTACTAATATGCAGTTATTTAATTCCAAAATAATGAGACTTTCTTATCATCTCAAGCTAATTAGGCTCCGCTAATCGTTAGATGGACTATTTTTCATGCAATGACCAAGAAATTATCTTTTTTCTTTATTAACGACTATATTTATTATAAAAATGATGCCCATGAACCTCACATAACATGAATTCATTCAATTCCAACAAACAATGGAGTCCTTCTTCTTGATTTGCATTTCTTATTCATAATAATTGGTTGAGTTTCACAATAAAGAGTACCTCCTATCATTTCTAATTAGCAGTGCTCCACTTTTGGTTCGAAGCACATATTTGGTTATATTGATGATGAAATTAATATATGTGGCTAAACAACCAAGTATATTAATTAAATCAAAGAAATTTAAACACCATTGAATCTCTAAATCTACTTACTTCCATCAGCAAAAGCAATCATTCATCTTGGTTTGCATTTCGTACAAATGTTAAGTTGTTTAATTCCTAAATAATGAGTCTTTCTTATCACCTCGAGCTAATTAGGCTCCGCTTATCGTTACAAGGACTATTTTTCATGAAATGACCACAAAATTATCTTTTGCCTTTATTAACGACTATATTTATTATAAAAACGGTACCCATGAACCTCATATAACATGAATTCATTCAATTCCCACAAACAATGGAGTCCTTCTTCTTAATTTGCATTTCTTATTGATAATAATTGGTTGAGCTTCACAATAAAGAGCACCTCCTATCATTTCTAGTTAGCAGTGCTCCACTTTTGGTTCGGAGAACATATTTGCATATATTGTTGCTGAAATTAATATATGTGGCTAAACATCCTAGTATATTAATTAAATCAAACAAATTTAAACACCATTGAAACTCTATATCTACTTGCTTCCATCAGCAAAAGCAATCATTCATGTTGGTTTGCATTTTGTAAAAATGTGAAGTTGTTTAATTCCTAAATAATGAGACTTTCTTATCACCTCAAGCTAATTAGGCTCCGCGCATCGTTACAAGGACTATTTTTCATGAAATGACCATAAAATTATCTTTTGTCTTTATTAACGACTATATTTATTACAAAAACGGAACCTATGAACCCCATATAACATGAATTCATTCAATTCCAACAAACAATGGAGTCCTTCTTCTTCATTTGCATTTCTTATTGATAATAATTGGTTGAATTTCACAATAAAGAGCACCTCCTATCATTTCTTATTAGCAGGGCTCCACTTTTATTTCCAAGAACACATTTTGTACATTGATGATGAAATTAACATATGTGCCAAAACCACCTAGAATATTAATTGTTTCAGTCAAACCTAAACACTATTAAAACTCTAAATCTACATACTTCCATCAGCAAAAGCAATCATCCATCTTGGTTTGCATTTCGTACTAATGTGAAGTTATTTAATTCTAAATAATGAGACTTTCTTATCACCTCAAGCAAATTAGGCTCCGCTATACGTTAGATGGACTATTTTTCATGCAATGACCATGAAATTATCTTTTTTCTTTGTCAAAGACTATATTTATTATAAAAACGATACCCATGAACCTCGTATAACATGAATTCATTCAATTCCAACAAGCAATGGAGTCCTTCTTCTTGATTTGCATTTCTTATTGATAATAATTCGTTGAGTTTCACAATAAAGAGCACCTCCTATCATTTCTAGTTAGCAGGGCTCCTCTTTTGATTCCAAGAACACATTTTGATACATTGATGATGAAATTAACATATGTGGCAAAACCACCTAGAATATTAATTGTATCATTCAAACCTAAACACTATTGAAACTCTAAATCTACTTACTTCCATCAGCAAAAGCAATCATCCATCTTGGTTTGCATTTTGTACTAATGTGCAGTTATTTAATTCCTAAATAATGAAACTTTCTAATCACCTTGAGCTAATTAGGCTCCGCTCATCGTTAGATGGACTATTTTTCATGCAATGACCATGAAATTATATTTTGCCTTTATTAACGACTATATTTATTATAAAAACGATGCCCATGAACCTCATATAACATGAATTCATTCAATTCCAACAAACAATGGAGTCCTTCTTCTTGATTTGCATTTCTTATTGATAATAATTGCTACAGTTTCACAATAAATAGCACCTCCTATCATTTCTAGTTAGCAGGGCACGTCTTTTGATTCCGAGAACACATTTTGATACATTGATGATGAATTTAACATATGTGGCAAAACTACCTAAAATATTAATTGTATCAGTCAAACCTAAACACTATTAAAACTCTAAATCTACTTACTTCCATCAGCAAAAGCAATTATCCATCTTGGTTTGCGTTTCGTACTAATGTGAAGTTATTTAATTCCTAAATAATAAGACTTTCTTATCACCTCAAGATAATTAGGCTCCGCTAATCATTAGATGGACTATTTTTCATGCAATGACCATGAAATTATCTTTTTCCTTTGTTAACGACTATATTTATTATAGAAATGACGCCCATGAACTTCATATAACATGAATTCATTCAATTGCAACAAACAATGGAGTCCTTCTTCTTCATTTGCATTTCTTATTGATAATAATTGGTTGTGCTTCACAATAAAGAGCACCTCCTATCATATCTAGTTAGCAGTGCTCCACTTTTGGTTTGGACAACATATTTGCATTTATTGATGCTGAATTTAATATATGTGACTAAACATCCTACTATATTAATTAAATCAAAAAAATTTAAACACCATTGAAACTCTAAATCTACTTACTTCCATCAACAAAAGCAATCATTCATCTAGGTTTGCATTTCGTACTAATGTGAAGTTGTTTATTTCCTAAATAATGAGACTTTCTTATCACCTCAAGCGAATTAGGCTCCGCTCATTGTTAGATGGACTATTTTTCATGCAATGACCATGAAATTATCTTTTGTCTTTATTAAACGACTATATTTATTATAAAAAACGATGCCCATGAACCTCACATAACATGAATTCATTCAATTCCAACAAACACATGGGAGTCCTTCTTGATTTGCATTTCTTATTGATAATAATTAGTTGAGTTTCACAATAAAGAGTGTACCTCCTTATCATTTTCTAATTAGCAGTGCTCCACTTTTGGTTCAAAAGCACATATTTGGAGATATTGATGATGAAAATTAATATATGTGGCTAAACAACCAAGTATTATTAATTAAATCAAACAAATTTAAAACAACCATTAAAAACTCTAAAATCTACTTACTTCCATTTAGCAAAAGCAACTCATTTCATCTGTGGTTTTTGCATTTCGTACAAATGTGAAGTTATGTTTAATTCCTAAACAATGAGAACTTATCTTATCACCTCAAGCTAATTAGGCTCCGCTCAATCGTTACAAGGACTATTTTTTCATGAAATGACCACAAAGTTTATCTTTTGTCTTTATTAACGACTATATTTATTATAAAAAAACGATGCCCATGAACATCATATTAACATGAATACATTCACAATTCCAACAAAAAATTGATAGAGTCCTTCTTCTTCATTTGCATTTCGTTATTGAATATTAATTGGTTGAGTTTCACAAGA
>JBAPLH010002014.1:0-11008 GCA_037897445.1 Ceriops zippeliana | reverse complement strand
GACATGTTTGTTTCTTAATTTAATATACTATGTAAATTTATGTCATAAATGTTAATCTAATGATCGTTGGCCAAAAAAGTGTGTTGGGTTCCAAAAGACAAGTGTACATCAATAGGAAACCATAATGAAGATCATGAACCTCATTGTTTGATTGTATTGAATGAATTGTATAGATATGGCATTTTTCATTCTTGATGAAATAGAGTTGTTAATAAGGAGACAAAAGATTAATTTCCTGGTTATTGCATGAAAAAATAGTGCTTGTAACAACAAAAGGAGCTTGTTTAGCATAAAGTGAATAGAAGGACTCATTATTTAGGAAATAAACCAATTCACATTAGTACGAAAAGCAAACTACGATGAATGAGTCCTTTGGGTGATGAAACTAAACACATTTAAATTTTCAATAGTGCATCGACATGTTTGTTTTAATTAATATACTATGTAATTTAGTTAAAAATGTTAATCTCATGATCATTGTGTCAAAAAGTGTGTTTGGGTCCAAAAGACAAGTGTTCCAAACCAGAAATGTTCTGAGGGATTGTTTATTTTGGAATTCAACCAATTAACATCAATAAGTAAACTTAACGAAGATCATAAACCCCATTGTTTGATTGTATTGAATGACTTGTATAGATATGGATGTTTTCTTCTTGATGAATAGGGTTGTTAATAAGGAGACAAAAGATAATTTCGTGATTATTGCAAGAAAAATAGCGCTTGTAACATCAAATGGAGCCTGTTAGCATAAAGTGAACAGAAAGACTCATTATTTCGGAAATAAACCACTTCACATTAGTACGAAAAGCAAACTAAGATGAATCAGTCCTTTGGGTGATCAAACTAAACACATTTAAATTTTCAATAGTTCATCGACATGTTTGTTTTAATTAATATACTTTGTAATTTAGTTATAGATGTTAATCTAATGATCATTGTGTCAAAAACTGTTTTTGGGTCCAAAAGACAAGTGTTCCAAACCAGAAATGTTCTGTTGGTTTGTTGATTTTGGAATTCAACCAATTAACATCAATAAGAAACCCTAATGAAGATCATGAACCCCATTGTTTGATTGTATTGAATGAATTGTACAGATATGGACATTTTCTTCTCGATAAATAAAGTTGTTAATATGGAGACAAAAGATAATTTCATGGTTATTGCATGAAAAATAGTGCTTGTAACAACAAAAGGAGCTTGTCTAGCATAAAGTGAATAGAAGGACTCATTATTTTGGAAATAAACCACTTCACATTAGTACGAAAAGCAAACTAAGATGAATTAGTCCTTTGGGTGATGAAACTAAACACATTTAAATTTTCAATAGTGCATCGACATGTTTGTTTTAATTAATATACTATGTAATTTAGTCATAAATGTTAATCTAATGATCATTGTGTCAAAAAGTGTGTTTGGGTCCAAAAGACAAGTGTTCCAAACCATAAATGTTCTGATGGATTGTTTATTTTGGAATTCAAACAATTAACATCAATAGGAAACCATAATGAAGATCATGAACCCCATTGTTTGATTGTATTGAATGAATTGTATAGATATGGCATTTTCATCTTGATAAATAGAGTTGTTAATAAGGAGACAAAAGATAATTTCAAGGTTATTGCATGAAAAATAGTGCTTGTAACAACAAAAGGAGCTTGTTTAGCATAAAGTGAATAGAAGGACTCATTATTTAGGAAATAAACCAATTCACATTAGTACGAAAAGCAAACTACGATGAATGAGTCCTTTGGGTGATGAAACTAAACACATTTAAATTTTCAATAGAGCATCGACATGTTTGTTTTAATTAATATACTATGTAATTTAGTTATAAATAATAATCTCATGATCATTGTGTCAAAAAGTGTGTTTGGGTCGAAAAGACAAGTGTTCCAAACCAGAAATGTTCTGAAGGATTGTTTATTTTGGAATTCAACCAATTAACATCAATAAGAAAACCTAATGAAGATCATGAACCACATTGTTTGATTCTATTGAATGAATTGTATAGATATGGACATTTTCTTCTTGATGAATAGAGTTGTTAATAAGGAGACAAAAGATAATTTGATGGTTATTGCAACAAAAATAGTGCTTGTAACAACAAATGGGTCGTGTTTAGCATAAAGTGAATAGAAGGACTCATTATTTCGGAAATAAACCACTTCACATTAGTACGAAAAGCAAACTAAGATGAATGAGTCCTTTGGGTGATGAAACTAAACACATTTAAATTTTCAATAGTGCATCGACATGTTTGTTTTAATTAATATACTATGTAATTTAGTCATAAATGTTAATCTGATGATCATTGTGTCAAAAAGTGTGTTTGGGTCCAAAAGACAAGTGTTCCAAACCAGAAATGTTCTGATGGATTGTTTATTTTGGAATTCAAACAATTAACATCAATAGGAAACCATAATGAAGATCATGAACCCCATTGTTTGATTGTATTGAATGAATTGTATAGATATGGCATTTTCATCTTGATAAATAGAGTTGTTAATAAGGAGACAAAAGATAATTTCATGGTTATTGCATGAAAAATAGTGCTTGTAACAACAAAAGGAGCTTGTTTAGTATAAAATGAATAGAAGGACTCATTATTTAGGAAATAAACCAATTCACATTAGTAGGAAAAGCAAACAATGATGAATGAGTCCTTTGGGTGATGAAACTAAACACATTTAAATTTTCAATAGTGCATCGACATGTTTGTTTTAATTAATATACTATGTAATTTAGTTATAAATGTTAATCTCATTATCATTGTGTCAAAAAGTGTGTTTGGGTCGAAAAGACAAGTGTTCTAAACCAGAAATGTTTTGAGGGATTGTTTATTTTGGAATTCAACCAATTAACATCAATAAGAAAACCTAATGAAGATCATGAACCCCATTGTTTGATTCTATTGAATCAATTGTATAGATATGGGCGTTTTCTTCTTGATGAATAGAGTTGTTAATAAGGAGACAAAAGATAATTTCATGGTTATTGCAACAAAAATAGTGCTTGTAACAACAAAAGGGTCGTGTGTAGCATAAAGTGAATAGAAGGACTCATTATTTCGGAAATAAACCACTTCACATTAGTACGAAAAGCAAACTAAGATGAATGAGTCCTTTGGGTGATGAAACTAAACACATTTAAATTTTCAATAGTGCATCGACATGTCTGTTTTAATTAAGATACTATGTAATTTAGTTATAGATGTCAATCTCATGAACATTGTGTCAAAAAAGTGTGTTTGGGTCCGAAAGACAAGTGTTCCAAACCAGAAATGTTCTGTTGGTTTGTTTATTTTGGAATTCAACCAATTAACATCAATAAGAAACCCTAATGAAGATCATGAACCCCATTGTTCGATTGTATTGAGTCAATTGTATAGATATGGCATTTTCTTCTTCATAAATAGAGTTGTTAATAAGGAGACAAAAGATAATTTCATGGTTATTGCATGAAAAATAGTGCTTGTAACAACAAAAGGAGCTTGTTCAGCACAAAGTGAATAGAAGGACTCATTATTTTGGAAATAAACCACATCACATTAGTACGAAAAGCAAACTAAGATGAATGAGTCCTTTGGGTGATGAAACTAAACACATTTAAATTTTCAATAGTGCATCGACTTGTTTGTTTTAATTAATATACTATGTAATTTAGTTATAAATGTTAATTTAATGATCATTGTGTCAAAAAATGTGTTTGGGTACAAAAGGCAAGTGTTCCAAACCAAAAATGTTCTGATGGATTGTTTATTTTGGAATTCCACCAATTAACATCAATAAGAAACCCTAATGAAGATCATGAATGCCATTGTTTGATTGTATTGAATGAATTGTATAGATATGGACATTTTCTTCTCGATGAATAGAGTAGTTAATAAGGAGACAAAAGATAATTTCATGGTTATTGCAACACAAATAGTGCTTGTAACAACAAAAGGAGCGTGTTTAGCTTAAAGTGAATAGAAGGACTCATTATTTCGGAGATAAACCACTACTCATTAGTACAAAAAGCAAACTAAGATGACTGAGTCCTTTGGGTGATGAAACTAAACACATTTAAATTTTCAATAGTGCATCGACATGTTTGTTTTAATTAATATACTATGTATTTTAGTTATCAATGTTAATCTCATGATCATTGTGCCAAAAAGTGTGTTTGCGTCCAAAAGATAAGTGTTCAAAACCAGAAATGCTCTGAGGGATTGTTTATTTTGGAATTCAACCAATTAACATCAATAAGTAAACTTAACGAAGATCATATACCCCATTGTTTGATTGTATTGAATGACTTGTATTGATATGGATGTTTTCTTCTTGATGAATAGGGTTGTTAATAAGGAGACAAAAGATAATTTCGTGATTATTGCAAGAAAAATTGCGCTTGTAACATCAAATGGAGCCTGTTAGCATAAAGTGAACAGAAAGACTCATTATTTCGGAAATAAACCACTTCACATTAGTACGAAAAGCAAACTAAGATGAATCAGTCCTTTGGGTGATCAAACTAAACATATTTAAATTTTCCATAGTTCATCGACATGTTTGTTTTAATTAATATACTTTGTAATTTAGTTATAGATGTTAATCTAATGATCATTGTGTCAAAAACTGTGTTTGGGTCCAAAAGACAAGTGTTCCAAACCAGAAATGTTCTGTTGGTTTGTTGATTTTGGAATTCAACCAATTAACATCAATAAGAAACCCTAATGAAGATCATGAACCCCATTGTTTGATTATATTGAATGAATTGTACAGATATGGACATTTTCTTCTCGATAAATAAAGTTGTTAATATGGAGACAAAAGATAATTTCATGGTTATTGCATGAAAAATAGTGCTTGTAACAACAAAAGGAGCTTGTCTAGCATAAAGTGAATAGAAGGACTCATTATTTTGGAAATAAACCACTTCACATTAGTACGAAAAGCAAACTAAGATGAATTAGTCCTTTGGGTGATGAAACTAAACACATTTAAATTTTCAATAGTGCATCGACTTGTTTGTTTTAATTAATATACTATGTAATTTAGTTATAAATGTTAATCTAATGATCATTGTGTCAAAAAATGTGTTTGGGTACAAAAGGCAAGTGTTCCAAACCAAAAATGTTCTGATGGATTGTTTATTTTGGAATTCAAACAATTAACATCAATAGGAAACCATTATGAAGATCATGAACCCCATTGTTTGATTGTATTGAATGAATTGTATAGATATGGCATTTTCATCTTGATAAATAGAGTTGTTAATAAGGGGACAAAAGATAATTTCAAGGTTATTGCAACAAAAATAGTGCTTGTAACAACTAAAGGAGCTTGTTTAGCATAAAGTGAATAGAAGGACTCATTATTTAGGAAATAAACCAATTCACATTAGTACGAAAAACAAACTACGATGAATGAGTCCTTTGGGTGATGAAACTAAACACATTTAAATTTTCAATAGTGCATCGACATGTTTGTTTTAATTAATATACTATGTAATTTAGTTATAAATAATAATCTCATGATCATTGTGTCAAAAAGTGTGTTTGGGTCGAGAAGACAAGTATTCCAAACCAGAAATGTTCTGAAGGATTGTTTATTTTGGAATTCAACCAATTAACATCAATAAGAAAACCTAATGAAGATCATGAACCCCATTGTTTGATTCTATTGAATGAATTGTATAGATATGGAAATTTTCTTCTTGATGAATAGAGTTGTTAATAAGGAGACAAAAGATAATTTGATGGTTATTGCAACAAAAATAGTGCTTGTAACAACAAAAGGGTCGTGTTTAGCATAAAGTGAATAGAAGGACTCATTATTTCGGAAATAAACCACTTCACATTAGTACGAAAAGCAAACTAAGATGAATGAGTCCTTTGGGTGATGAAACTAAACACATTTAAATTTTCAATAGTGCATCGACATGTTTGTTTTAATTAATATACTATGTAATTTAGTCATAAATGTTAATCTGATGATCATTGTGTCAAAAAGTATGTTTGGGTCCAAAAGACAAGTGTTCCAAACCAGAAATGTTCTGATGGATTGTTTATTTTGGAATTCAAACAATTAACATCAATAGGAAACCATAATGAAGATCATGAACCCCATTGTTTGATTGTATTGAATGAATTGTATAGATATGGCATTTTCATCTTGATAAATAGAGTTGTTAATAAGGAGACAAAAGATAATTTCATGGTTATTGCATGAAAAATAGTGCTTGTAACAACAAAAGGAGCTTGTTTAGTATAAAGTGAATAGAAGGACTCATTATTTAGGAAATAAACCAATTCACATTAGTAGGAAAAGCAAACAACGATGAATGAGTCCTTTGGGTGATGAAACTAAACACATTTAAATTTTCAATAGTGCATCGACATGTTTGTTTTAATTAATATACTATGTAATTTAGTTATAAATGTTAATCTCATTATCATTGTGTCAAAAAGTGTGTTTGGGTCGAAAAGACAAGTGTTCCAAACCAGAAATGTTCTGAAGGATTGTTTATTTTGGAATTCAACCAATTAATATCAATAAGAAAACCTAATGAAGATCATGAACCCCATTGTTTGATTCTATTGAATGAATTGTATAGATATGGACATTTTCTTCTTGATGAATAGAGTTGTTAATAAGGAGACAAAAGATAATTTCATGGTTATTGCAACAAAGATAGTGCTTGTAACAACAAAAGGGTCGTGTTTAGCATAAAGTGAATAGAAGGACTCATTATTTCGGAAATAAACCACTTCACATTAGTACGAAAAGCAAACTAAGATGAATGAGTCCTTTGGGTGATGAAACTAAACACATTTAAATTTTCAATAGTGCATCGACATGTCTGTTTTAATTAAGATACAATGTAATTTAGTTATAGATGTCAATCTCATGAACATTGTGTCAAAAAGTGTGTTTGGGTCCGAAAGACAAGTGTTCCAAACCAGAAATGTTCTGTTGGTTTGTTTATTTTGGAATTCAACCAATTAACATCAATAAGAAACCCTAATGAAGATCATGAACCCCATTGTTCGATTGTATTGAATCAATTGTATAGATATGGCATTTTCTTCTTCATAAATAGAGTTGTTAATAAGGAGACAAAAGATAATTTCATGGTTATTGCATGAAAAATAGTGCTTGTAACAACAAAAGGAGCTTGTTCAGCACAAAGTGAATAGAAGGACTCATTATTTTGGAAATAAACCACATCACATTAGTACGAAAAGCAAACTAAGATGAATGAGTCCTTTGGGTGATGAAACTAAACACATTTAAATTTTCAATAGTGCATCGACTTGTTTGTTTTAATTAATATACTATGTAATTTAGTTATAAATGTTAATCTAATGATCATTGTGTCAAAAAATGTGTTTGGGTACAAAAGGCAAGTGTTCCAAACCAAAAATGTTCTGATGGATTGTTTATTTTGGAATTCAACCAATTAACATCAATAAGAAACCCTAATGAAGATCATGAATGCCATTGTTTGATTGTATTGAAGGAATTGTATAGATATGGATATTTTCTTCTCGATGAATAGAGTAGTTAATAAGGAGACAAAAGATAATTTCATGGTTATTGCAACACAAATAGTGCTTGTAACAACAAAAGGAGCGTGTTTAGCTTAAAGTGAATAGAAGGACTCATTATTTCGGAGATAAACCACTACTCATTAGTACAAAAAGCAAACTAAGATGACTGAGTCCTTTGGGTGATGAAACTAAACACATTTAAATTTTCAATAGTGCATCGACATGTTTGTTTTAATTAATATACTATGTATTTTAGTTATCAATGTTAATCTCATGATCATTGTGCCAAAAAGTGTGTTTGGGTCCAAAAGATAAGTGTTCAAAACCAGAAATGCTCTGAGGGATTGTTTATTTTGGAATTCAACCAATTAACATGAATAAGAAAACCTAATGAAGATCATGAACCCCATTGTTTGATTGTATTGAATGAATTGTATAGATATGGACATTTTCTTCTTAATGAATAGAGTTGTTAATAAGGAGACAAAAGATAATTTCATGGTTATTGCAACAAAAATAGTGCTTGTAACAACAAAATGGTCGTGTTTAGCATAAAGTGAAAAGAAGGACTCATTATTTCGGAAATAAACCACTTCACATTAGTACGAAAAGCAAACTAAGATGAATGAGTCCTTTAGGTGATGAAACTAAACACATTTAAATTTTCAATAGTGCATCGACATGTTTGTTTTAATTAATATACTATGTAATTTAGTTATAGATGTTAAGCTAAAGATCATTGTGTCAAAAAGTGTGTTTGGTTCAAAAAGACATGTGTTCCAAACCAGAAATATTCTGTTGGTTTGTTTATTTTGGAATTCAACCAATTAACATCAATAAGAAACCCTAATGAAGATCATGAACCCTATTGCTTGATTGTATTGAATGAATTGTATAGATATGGACATTTTCTTCTTGATGAATAGAGTTGTTAATAAGGAGACAAAAGATAATTTCATGGTTATTGCAACACTAATAGTGCTTGTAACAAGAAAAGGAGCGTGTTTAGCTTAAAGTGAATAGAAGGACTCACTATTTCGGAGATAAACCACTACTCATTAGTACAAAAAGCAAACTAAGATGAATGAGTCCTTTGGGTGATGAAACTAAACACATTTAAATTTTCAATAGTGCGTCGACATGTTTGTTTTAATTAATATACTATGTTATTTAGTTACAAATGTTAATCTAATGATCATTGTGTCAAAAAGTGTGTTTTGGGTCCAAAAGACAAGTGTTCCAAACCAGAAATGTTCTGATGGATTGTTTATTTTGGAATTCAAACCAATTAACATCAATAGGAAAACCATAATGAAGATCATGAACCCCATTGTTTGATTGTATTGAATGAATTGTATAGATATGGACATTTTCTTCTTGATGAATAGACTTAATAAGGAGACAAAAGATAATTTGATGGTTATTGCAACAAAAATAGTGCTTGTAACAACAAAAGGAGCGTGTTTAGCTTAAAGTGAATAGAAGGACACATTATTTTGGAGATAAACCCCTACACATTAGTACGAAAAGCAAACTAAGATGAATGAGTCCTCTGGGTGATGAAACTAAACACATTTAAATTTTTAATAGTGCATCGACATGTTTGTTTTAATTAATATACTATGTAATTTAGTTAAAAATGTTAATCTCATGATCATTGTGTCAAAAAGTGTGTTTGGGTCCAAAAGATAGTGTTCCAAACCAGAAATGTTCTGTTGGATTGTTTATTTTGGAATTCAACCAATTAACATCAATAAGAAACCCTAATGAAGATCATGAACCCCATTGTTTGATTGTATTGAATGAATTGTACATATATGGACATTTTCTTCTTGATGAATAGGGTTGTTAATAAGGAGACAAAAGATAATTTCGTGATTATTGCATGAAATATTGCGCTTGTAACAACAAAAGGAGCTTGTTTAGCATAAAGTGAATAGAAGGACTCATTATTTCTGAAATAAACCACTTCACATTAGTAAGAAAAGCAAACTAAGATGAATGAGTCCTTTGGGTGATGAAACTAAACACATTGAAATTTTCAATAGTGCATCGACTTGTTTGTTTTAATTACTATACTATGTAATTAAGTTATAAATGTTAATCTAATGATCATTGTGTCAAAAAATGTGTTTGGGTACAAAAGGCAAGTGTTCCAAACCAGAAATGTTCTGATGGATTGTTTATTTTGGAATTCAACCAATTAACATCAATAAGAAACCCTAATGAAGATCATAAACGCCATTGTTTGATTGTATTGAATGAATTGTATAGATATGGACATTTTCTTCTCGATGAATAGAGTTGTTAATAAGGAGACAAAAGATAATTTCATGGTTAGTGCAACACAAATAGTGCTTGTAACAACAAAAGGAGCGTGTTTAGCTTAAAGTGAATAGAAGGACTCATTATTTCAGAGATAAACCACTACTCATTAGTACAAAAAGCAAACTAAGATGAATGAGTCCTTTGGGTGATGAAACTAAACACATTTAAATTTTCAATAGTGCGTCGACATGTTTGTTTTAATTAATATACTATGTTATTTAGTTACAAATGTTAATCTAATGATCATTGTGTCAAAAAGTGTGTTTGGGTCCAAAAGACAAGTGTTCCAAACCAGAAATGTTCTGATGGATTGTTTATTTTGGAATTCAACCAATTAACATCAATAGGAAACCATAATGAAGATCATGAACCCCATTGTTTGATTGTATTGAATGAATTGTATAGATATGGACATTTTCTTCTTGATGAATAGACTTAATAAGGAGACAAAAGATAATTTGATGGTTATTGCAACAAAAATAGTGCTTGTAACAACAAAAGGAGCGTGTTTAGCTTAAAGTGAATAGAAGGACTCACTATTTCGGAGATAAACCACTACTCATTATTACAAAAAGCTAACTAAGATGAATGAGTCCTTTGGGTGATGAAACTAAACACATTTAAATTTTCAATAGTGCATCGACATGTTTGTTTTAATTAACATACTATGTAATTTAGTTATAGATGTTAATCTAATGATCATTGTGTCAAAAAGTGTGTTTGGTTCGAAAAGACATGTGTTCCAAAGCAGAAATGTTCTGTTGGTTTGTTTATTTTGGAATTCAACCAATTAACATCAATAAGAAACCCTAATGAAGTTCATGAACCCCATTGCTTGATTGTATTGAATGAATTGTATAGATATGGACATTTTCTTCTTGATGAATAGAGTTGTTAATAAGGAGACAAAAGATAATTTCATGGTCATTGCATGAAAAATAGTGCTTGTAACAACAAAAGGAGCTAGTTTAGCATAAAGTGAATAGAAGGACTCATTATTTCGGAAATAAACACTTCACATTAGTACGAAAAAGCAAACTAAGATGAATGAGTCCTTTTTGGGTGATGAAACTAAACACATTGAAATTTTCAATAGTGCATCGACTTGTTTGTTTTAATTACTATACTTTTATGTAATTAAGTTAT
>JBAPLH010002013.1:0-52426 GCA_037897445.1 Ceriops zippeliana | reverse complement strand
CCTCCTATGAATTAAGAGCTCCTCTTCTTGTTACCAAGACTATTTTTCATGCAATAACTTTCAAATTACATTTTGCTTCTTCCATGATGACTATATTCATTATGAAAAAAATGACCATGGACCATCTATCACATGAATTCATTCAATTTAACAACCAATGGAGTGCTTGATCTTGAATTTCATTTCTTATTGATATTAATTGTTGAATTCAAAATAAGAGAGTGCCTCCCACCATTTCTCATTAGCAATGCTCCTCTTTTGACTCCAAACACACTTTTTGATACATTGATCATGAAATTAACACGTGTGGCTAAACAACCTACCATATTGATTGAATAAAACAAGTATAAACTCCATTCTAACTCTCAATCCATTTAAATCCATTAGTCAAAGGAATCATTCATCATGGTTTGCATTCCGTACAAATGTGAATTGGTTTAATTCTGAAATAATAAGACATTCTATTCACCTCCTATGAATTAAGCTCCTCTTATTGTTACGAAGACTATTTTTCATGCAATAACTTTCAAATTACATTTTGCTTCTTCCATGATGACTATATTCATTATGAAAAAAATGACCATGGACCATCTATCACATGAATTCATTCAATTTAACAACCAATGGAGTGCTTGATCTTGAATTTCATTTCTTATTGATATTAATTGTTGAATTCAAAATAAGAGAGTGCCTCCCACCATTTCTCATTAGCAATGCTCCTCTTTTGACTCCAAACACACTTTTTGATACATTGATCATGAAATTAACACGTGTGACTAAACAACCTACCATATTGATTGAATCAAAACAAGTATAAAAAACCATTAAAACTCTCAATCCATTTAAATCCGTCAGTCAAAGGAATCATTCATCATGGTTTGCATTCCGTACAAATGTGAACTGGTTTAATTCTGAAATAATAAGACATTCTATTCACCTCCTATGAATTAAGCTCCTCTTATTGTTACGAAGACTATTTTTCATGCAATAACTTTCAAATTACATTTTGCTTCTTCCTTAAAGACTATATTCATTATGAAAAAAATGACCATGGACCATCTATCACATGAATTCATTCAATTTAACAACCAATGGAGTGCTTGATCTTGAATTTCATTTCTTATTGATATTAATTGTTGAATTCAAAATAAGAGAGTGCCTCCCACCAATCTCTCTTTAGCAATGCTCCTCTTTTGACTCCAAACACACACTTTTTGATACATTGATCATGAAATTAACACGTGTGGCCTAAACAACCTACCATATTGATTGAATCAAAACAAGTATAAACACCATTAAAACTCTCAATCCATTTAAATCCGTCAGTCAAAGGAATCATTCATCATGGTTTGCATTCCGTACAAATGTGAACTGGTTTAATTCTGAAATAATAAGACATTCTATTCACCTCCTATGAATTAAGCTCCTCTGATTGTTACGAAGACTATTTTTCATGCAATAACTTTCAAATTACATTTTGCTTCTTCCTTAAAGACTATATTCATTATGAAAAAAATGACGACCATCTATCACATGAATTCATTCAATTTAACAACCAATGGAGTGCTTGATCTTGAATTTCATTTCTTATTGATATTAATTGTTGAATTCAAAATAAGAGAGTGCCTCCCACCATTTCTCTTTAGCAATGCTCCTCTTTTGACTCCAAACACACTTTTTGATACATTGATCATGAAATTAAACACGTGTGTGCTAAACAACCTACCATATTGATTGAATCAAACAAGTATAAACATCATTAAAACTCTAAATCCATTTAAATCCGTCAGTCAAAGGAGTCATTCATCATGGTTTGCATTCCGTACAAATGTGAACTGGTTTAATTCTGAAATAATAAGACATTCTATTCACCTCCTATGAATTAAGCTCCTCTTATTTGTTACGAAGACTATTTTTTCATGCAATAACTTTCAAATTACATTTTGCTTCTTCCTTAAAGACTATATTCATTATGACAAAAATGACGACCATCTATCACATGAATTCATTCAATTTAACAACCAATGGAGTGCTTGATCTTGAATTTCATTTCTTATTGATATTAATTGTTGAATTCAAAATAAGAGAGTGCCTCCCACCATTTCTCTTTAGCAATGCTCCTCTTTTGACTCCAAACACACTTTTTGATAGATTGATCACGAAATTAACACATGTAGCTAAACAACCTACCATATTGATTGAATCAAACAAGTATAAACATCATTAAAACTCTAAATCCATTTAAATCCGTCAGTCAAAGGAGTCATTCATCATGGTGTGCATTCCGTACAAATGTGAACTGCTTTAATTCTGAAATAATAAGACATTCTATTCACCTCCTATGAATTAAGCTCCTCTTATTGTTACGAAGACTATTTTTCATGCAATAACTTTCAAATTACATTTTTTGCTTCTTCCTTAAAGACTATATTGATTATGAAAAAAATGACCATGGACCATCTTTCACATGAATTCATTCAATTTAAACAACCAATGGAGTGCTTGATCTTGAATTTCATTTCTTATTGATATTAATTGTTGAATTCAAAATAAGAGAGTGCCTCCCAACAATTTCTCATTAGCAATGCTCCTCTTTTGACTCCAAACACACTTTTTTGATACATTGATCATAAAATTAACACGTGTAGCTAAACAACCTACCATATTGATTGAATCAAAAACAAGCATATAAATACCATTAAAAACTCTAAATCCATTTAAATCCGTCAGTCAAAGGAGTCATTCATCATGGTGTGCATTCCGTACAAATGTGAACTGCTTTAATTCTGAAATAATAAGACATTCTATTCACCTCCTATGAATTAAGCTCCTCTTATTGTTACGAAGACTATTTTTTCATGCAATAACTTTCAAATTACATTTTGCTTCTTCCTTAAAAGACTATATTCATTATGAAAAAAATGACCATGGACCATCTTTCACATGAATTCATTCAATTTAACAACCAATGGAGTGCTTGATCTTGAATTTCATTTCTTATTTATATTAATTGTTGAATTCAAAATAAGAGAGTGCCTCCCAACATTTCTCATTAGCAATGCTCCTCTTTTGACTCCAAACACACACTTTTTGATACATTGATCATGAAATTAACACGTGTAGCTAAACAACCTACCATATTGATTGAATCAAACAAGCATAAATACCATTAAAACTCTAAATCCATTGAAATCCCGTCAGTCAAAGGAGTCATTCATCATGGTTTGCATTCCGTACAAATGTGAAACTGCTTTAATTCTGAAATAATAAGACATTCTATTCACCTCCTATGAATTAAGCTCCTCTTTTATTGTTACGAAGACTATTTTTTCATGCAATAACTTTCAAATTTTACATTTTGCTTCTTCCTTAAAGACTATATTCATTATGAAAAAAAAATGACCATGGACCATCTATCACATGAATTCATTCAATTTAACAACCAATGGAGTGCTTGATCTTTCAATTTCATTTCTTATTGATATATTAATTGTTGAATTCAAAATAAGAGAGTGCCTCCCAACATTTCTCATTAGCAATGCTCCTCTTTTGACTCCAAACACACACTTTTTGATACATTGATCATAAAATTAACACGTGTAGCTAAACAACCTACCATATTGATTGAATCAAACAAGCATAAAACTCCATTAAAACTCTAAATCCATTTAAATCCGTCAGTCAAAGGAGTCATTCATCATGGTGTGCATTCCGTACAAAATGTGAACTGCTTTAATTCTGAAATAATAAGACATTCTATTCACCTCCTATGAATTAAGCTCCTCTTATTGTTACGAAGACTATTTTTCATGCAATAACTTTCAAATTACATTTTGCTTCTTCCTT
The DNA here is from genome assembly GCA_037897445.1 of Ceriops zippeliana. Classification (NCBI taxonomy): domain Eukaryota; kingdom Viridiplantae; phylum Streptophyta; class Magnoliopsida; order Malpighiales; family Rhizophoraceae; genus Ceriops; species Ceriops zippeliana. The sequence continues at coordinate 48,580 of JBAPLH010002013.1, read as the reverse complement.
AAAGACTATATTGATTATGAAAAAAAAATGACCATGGACCATCTTTCACATGAATTCATTCAATTTAACAACCAATGGAGTGCTTGATCTTCAATTTCATTTCTTATTGATATATAATTGTTGAATTCAAAATAAGAGAGTGCCTCCCAACAATTCTCATTAGCAATGCTCCTCTTTTGACTCCAAACACACTTTTTGATACATTGATCATAAAATTAACACGTGTAGCTAAACAACCTACCATATTGATTGAATCAAAAACAAGTATAAACACCATTAAAACTCTAAATCCATTGAAATCCGTCAGTCAAAGGAGTCATCATTCATCATGGTGTGCATTCCGTACAAATGTGAACTGCTTTAATTCTGAAATAATAAGACATTCTATTCACCTCCTATGAATTAAGCTCCTCTTATTGTTACGAAGACTATTTTTCATGCAATAACTTTCAAATTACATTTTGCTTCTTCCTTAAAGACTATATTGATTATGAAAAAAATGACCATGGACCATCTTTCACATGAATTCATTCAATTTAACAACCAATGGAGTGCTTGATCTTCAATTTCATTTCTTATTGATATAAATTGTTGAATTCAAAATAAGAGAGTGCCTCCCAACAATTCTCATTAGCAATGCTCCTATTTTGACTCCAAACACACTTTTTGATACATTGATCATAAAATTAACACGTGTAGCTAAACAACCTACCATATTGATTGAATCAAACAAGCATAAATACCATTAAAACTCTAAATCCATTGAAATCCGTCAGTCAAAGGAGTCATTCATCATGGTGTGCATTCCGTACAAATGTGAACTGCTTTAATTCTGAAATAATAAGACATTCTATTCACCTCCTATGAATTAAGCTCCTCTTATTGTTACGAAGACTATTTTTCATGCAATAACTTTCAAATTACATTTTGCTTTCTTCCTTAAAGACTATATTGATTATGAAAAAAATGACCATGGACCATCTTTCACATGAATTCATTCAATTTAACAACCAATGGAGTGCTTGATCTTCAATTTCATTTCTTATTGATATAAATTGTTGAATTCAAAATAAGAGAGTGCCTCCCAACAATTCTCATTAGCAATGCTCCTCTTTTGACTCCAAACACACTTTTTGATACATTGATCATAAAATTAACACACGTGTAGCTAAACAACCTACCATATTGATTGAATCAAACAAGCATAAATACCATTAAAACTCTAAATCCATTGAAATCCGTCAGTCAAAGGAGTCATTCATCATGGTGTGCATTCCGTACAAATGTGAACTGCTTTAATTCTGAAATAATAAGACATTCTATTCACCTCCTATGAATTAAGCTCCTCTTATTGTTACGAAGACTATTTTTCATGCAATAACTTTCAAATTACATTTTGCTTCTTCCTTAAAGACTATATTGATTATGAAAAAAATGACCATGGACCATCTTTCACATGAATTCATTCAATTTAACAACCAATGGAGTGCTTGATCTTCAATTTCATTTCTTATTGATATAAATTGTTGAATTCAAAATAAGAGAGTGCCTCCCAACAATTCTCATTAGCAATGCTCCTCTTTTGACTCCAAACACACTTTTTGATACATTGATCATAAAATTAACACGTGTAGCTAAACAACCTACCATATTGATTGAATCAAACAAGCATAAATACCATTAAAACTCTAAATCCATTGAAATCCGTCAGTCAAAGGAGTCATTCATCATGGTGTGCATTCCGTACAAATGTGAACTGCTTTAATTCTGAAATAATAAGACATTCTATTCACCTCCTATGAATTAAGCTCCTCTTATTGTTACGAAGACTATTTTTCATGCAATAACTTTCAAATTACATTTTGCTTCTTCCTTAAAGACTATATTGATTATGAAAAAAATGACCATGGACCATCTTTCACATGAATTCATTCAATTTAACAACCAATGGAGTGCTTGATCTTCAATTTCATTTCTTATTGATATAAATTGTTGAATTCAAAATAAGAGAGTGCCTCCCAACAATTCTCCTTAGCAATGCTCCTATTTTGACTCCAAACACACTTTTTGATACATTGATCATAAAATTAACACGTGTAGCTAAACAACCTACCATATTGATTGAATCAAACAAGCGTAAATACCATTAAAACTCTAAATCCATTGAAATCCGTCAGTCAAAGGAGTCATTCATCATGGTGTGCATTCCGTACAAATGTGAACTGCTTTAATTCTGAAATAATAAGACATTCTATTCACCTCCTATGAATTAAGCTCCTCTTATTGTTACGAAGACTATTTTTCATGCAATAACTTTCAAATTACATTTTGCTTCTTCCTTAAAGACTATATTGATTATGAAAAAAATGACCATGGACCATCTTTCACATGAATTCATTCAATTTAACAACCAATGGAGTGCTTGATCTTCAATTTCATTTCTTATTGATATAAATTGTTGAATTCAAAATAAGAGAGTGCCTCCCAACAATTCTCCTTAGCAATGCTCCTATTTTGACTCCAAACACACTTTTTGATACATTGATCATAAAATTAACACGTGTAGCTAAACAACCTACCATATTGATTGAATCAAACAAGCGTAAATACCATTAAAACTCTAAATCCATTGAAATCAGTCAGTCAAAGGAGTCATTCATCATGGTGTGCATTCCGTACAAATGTGAACTGCTTTAATTCTGAAATAATAAGACATTCTATTCACCTCCTATGAATTAAGCTCCTCTTATTGTTACGAAGACTATTTTTCATGCAATAACTTTCAAATTACATTTTGCTTCTTCCTTAAAGACTATATTGATTATAAAAAAAATGACCATGGACCATCTTTCACATGAATTCATTCAATTTAACAACCAATGGAGTGCTTGATCTTCAATTTCATTTCTTATTGATATAAATTGTTGAATTCAAAATAAGAGAGTGCCTCCCAACAATTCTCATTAGCAATGCTCCTCTTTTGACTCCAAACACACTTTTTGATACATTGATCATAAAATTAACACGTGTAGCTAAACAACCTACCATATTGATTGAATCAAACAAGCATAAATACCATTAAAACTCTACATCCATTGAAATCCGTCAGTCAAAGGAGTCATTCATCATGGTGTGCATTCCGTACAAATGTGAACTGCTTTAATTCTGAAATAATAAGACATTCTATTCACCTCCTATGAATTAAGCTCCTCTTATTGTTACGAAGACTATTTTTCATGCAATAACTTTCAAATTACATTTTGCTTCTTCCTTAAAGACTATATTGATTATGAAAAAAATGACCATGGACCATCTTTCACATGAATTCATTCAATTTAACAACCAATGGAGTGCTTGATCTTCAATTTCATTTCTTATTGATATAAATTGTTGAATTCAAAATAAGAGAGTGCCTCCCAACAATTCTCCTTAGCAATGCTCCTATTTTGACTCCAAACACACTTTTTGATACATTGATCATAAAATTAACACGTGTAGCTAAACAACCTACCATATTGAATGAATCAAACAAGCGTAAATACCATTAAAACTCTAAATCCATTGAAATCAGTCAGTCAAAGGGGTCATTCATCATGATGTGCATTCCGTACAAATGTGAACTGCTTTAATTCTGAAATAATAAGACATTCTATTCACCTCCTATGAATTAAGCTCCTCTTATTGTTACGAAGACTATTTTTCATGCAATAACTTTCAAATTACATTTTGCTTCTTCCTTAAAGACTATATTGATTATGAAAAAAATGACCATGGACCATCTTTCACATGAATTCATTCAATTTAACAACCAATGGAGTGCTTGATCTTCAATTTCATTTCTTATTGATATAAATTGTTGAATTCAAAATAAGAGAGTGCCTCCCAACAATTCTCATTAGCAATGCTCCTCTTTTGACTCCAAACACACTTTTTGATACATTGATCATAAAATTAACACGTGTAGCTAAACAACCTACCATATTGATTGAATCAAACAAGCATAAATACCATTAAAACTCTAAATCCATTGAAATCCGTCAGTCAAAGGAGTCATTCATCATAGTGTGCATTCCGTACAAATGTGAACTGCTTTAATTCTGAAATAATAAGACATTCTATTCACCTCCTATGAATTAAGCTCCTCTTATTATTGTTACGAAGACTATTTTTTTCATGCAATAACTTTCAAATTACATTTTGCTTCTTCCTTAAAGATTATATTGATTATGAAAAAAATGACCATGGACCATCTTTCACATGAATTCATTCAATTTAACAACCAATGGAGTGCTTGATCTTCAATTTCATTTCTTATTGATATAAATTGTTGAATTCAAAATAAGAGAGTGCCTCCCAACAATTCTCATTAGCAATGCTCCTCTTTTGACTCCAAACACACTTTTTGATACATTGATCATAAAATTAACACGTGTAGCTAAACAACCTACCATATTGATTGAATCAAACAAGCATAAATACCATTAAAACTCTAAATCCATTGAAATCCGTCAGTCAAAGGAGTCATTCATCATAGTGTGCATTCCGTACAAATGTGAACTGCTTTAATTCTGAAATAATAAGACATTCTATTCACCTCCTATGAATTAAGCTCCTCTTATTGTTACGAAGACTATTTTTCATGCAGTAACTTTCAAATTACATTTTGCTTCTTCCTTAAAGACTATATTGATTATGAAAAAAATGACCATGGACCATCTTTCACATGAATTCATTCAATTTAACAACCAATGGAGTGCTTGATCTTCAATTTCATTTCTTATTGATATTAATTGTTGAATTCAAAATAAAAGAGTGCCTCCCACCAATTCTCTTTAGCAATGCTCCTCTTTTGACTCCAAACACACTTTTTGATACATTGATCATGAAATTAACTCGTGTGGCTAAACAAACTACCATATTAATTGAATCAAACTAGTATAAACACCATTAAAACTCTCAATCCATTTAAATCAGTTAGTCAAAGGAATCATTCAACATGGTTTGCATTCTGTACAAATTATAACTAGTTTAATTCTGAAATAATAAGACATTCTAATCACCTAATATGAATTACGCTCCTCTTATTCTTACCAAGACTATTTTTCATGCAATAACTTTCAAATTACATTTTGCTTCTTCCTTAATGACTATATTCATTATCAAAAATATGCCCATGGACGATCTATCACATGAGTTCATTCAATTTAACAAACAATGGATTGCTTGATCTTGAATTTTATTTCATATTGATATTAATTGTGTAAGTCGAAATAAGAGAGTGCCTCCCACCATTTCTCTTTAGCAATGCTCGTCTTTTGATTCAAAACACACTTTTTGATACGTTGATCATGAAATTAACATGTGTGGGTAAACAACCTACCATATTGATTGAATCAAGCAAGTATAAACACCATTAAAACTCTCAATCCATTTAAATCCGTCAGCCAAAGGAATCATTCATCATGGTTTGCATTTCGTACAAATGTGAACTGGTTTAATTCTGAAATAATAAGACATTCTATTCACCTCCTGTGAATTAAGTTCCTCTTATTGTTACCAAGACTATTTTTCATGCAATAACTTTCAAATTACATTTTGCTTCTTCCTTAAAGACTATATTCATTATGAAAAAAATGCCCATGGACCATCTATCAGATGAATTCATTCAATTTAACAAACAATGGAGTGCTTGATCTTGAATTTCATTTCTTATTGATATAAATTTTTGAATTCAAAATAAGAGAGTGCCTCCCACCAATTCTCATTAGCAATGCTCCTCTTTTGAGTCCAAACACACTTTTTGATACATTGATCATGAAATTAACACGTGTGGCTAAACAACCTATCATATTGATTGAAGCAAACAAGTATAAACAGCATTAAAACTCTCAATCCATTTAAATCCGTCAATCAAAGGAATCATCCATCATAGTTTGCATTCCGTACAAATGTGAACTCGTTTCATTCTGAAATAACAAGACATTATCTTCACCTCCTGTGAATTAGGCTCTTCTTATTGTTACCAAGACTATTTTTCATGCAATAAATACCAAATTACATATTGCTTCATTTTTAATGACTATATTCATTAAGAAAAAAATGCCCATGGACCATCTATCACATGAATTCATTCAATTTAACAAACAATGGAGTGCTTGATCTTGAATTTCATTTCTTATTGATTTTAATTGTTGAATTCAAAATAAGAGAGTGCCTCCCACCATTTATCTTTAGCAATGCTCCTCTTTTGACTCGAAGCACACTTTTTGATACATTGATCATGAAATTAACATGTGTAGCTAAACAACCTACCATATTGATTGAATCAAACAAATATAAACATCATTAAAACTCCAAATCCATTTAAATCCGTCAGTCAAAGGAGTCATTCATCATGGTTTGCATTCCGTACAAATGTGAACTGGTTTAATTCTGAAATAATAAGACATTCTATTCACGTCCTGTGAATTAAGCTCTTCTTATTGTTACCAAGTCTATTTTTCATGCAATAACTTTCAAATTACATTTTGCTTCTTCCTTAATGACTATATTCATTATGAAAAATATGCCCATGGACCATCTATCACATGAGTTCATTCAATTTAACAAACAATGGATTGCTTGGTCTTGAATTTTATTTCATATTGATATTAATTGTGGAATTCCAAATAAGAGAGTGCCTCCCACCATTTCTCTTTAGCAATGCTCCTCTTTTGACTCCAAACACACTTTTTGATACATTGATCATGAAATTAACATGTGTGGCTACACAACCTACCATATTGATTAAATCAAACAAGTATAAACTCCGTTAAAACTCTCAATCCATTTAAATCCGTCAGTCAAAGGAATCATTCATCATGGTTTGCATTCCGTACAAATGTGAACTCGTTTAATTCTGAAATAATAAGACATTCTATTCACCTCGTGTGAATTAAGCTCCTCTTATTGTTGCCAAGACTATTTTTCATGCAATAACTTTCAAATTACATTTTGCTTCTTCCTTAATGACTATATTAATTATGAAAAATATGCCCATGGACCATCTATCACATGAGTTCATTCAATTTAACAAACAATGGATTGCTTGGTCTTGAATTTTATTTCATATTGATATTAATTGTGGAATTCCAAATAAGAGAGTGCCTCCCACCATTTCTCTTTAGCAATGCTCCTCTTTTGACTCCAAACACACTTTTTGATACATTGATCATGAAATTAACACGTGTGACTAAACAACCTACCATATTGATTGAATGAAACAAGTATAAACACCATTAAAACACTCAATCCATTTAAATCAGTCAGTCAAAGGAATCATTCATCATGGTTTGCATTACGTACAAATGATAACTAGTTTCATTCTGAAATAATAAGACATTCTAATCACCTAATAAGAATTATGCTCCTCTTATTGTTACCAAGACTATTTTTCATGCAATAACTTTCAAATTACATTTTGCTTCTTCCTTAATGACTATATTCATTATGAAAAAAATGCGCATGGACCATCTATAAGATGAATTCATTCAATTTAACAAACAATGGAGTGCTTGATCTTGAATTTATTTCTTATTGATATTAATTGTTGAATTCAAAATAAGAGAGTGCCTCCCACCAATTCTCATTAGCAATTCTCCTCTTTTAACTACAAACACACTTTTTGATACATTGATGATGAAATTAACACGTGTGGCTAAAGAACCTACCAAATTGATTGAATCAAACAAGTATAAACACCATTAAAACTCTCAATCCTTTTAAATCAGTCAGTCAAAGGAATCATTCATCATGGTTTGCATTCTGTACAAATGATAACTAGTTTAATTCTGAAAAAATAAGACATTCTAATCACCTAATATGAATTATGCTCCTCTTATTCTTACCAAGACTATTTTTCATGCAATAACTTTCAAATTACATTTTGCTTCTTCCTTAATGACTATATTCATTATGAAAAATATGCCCATGGACCATCTATCACATGAGTTCATTCAATTTAACAAACAATGGATTGCTTGGTCTTGAATTTTATTTCATATTGATTTTAATTGTGGAATTCCAAATAAGAGAGTGCCTCCCACCATTTCTCTTTAGCAATGCTCCTCTTTTGACTCCAAACACACTTTTTGATACATTGATCATGAAATTAACATGTGTGGCTAAACAACCTACCATGTTGATTGAATCAAACAAGTATAAACTCCGTTAAAACTCTCAATCCATTTAAATCCGTCAGTCAAAGGAATCATTCATCATGGTTTGCATTCCGTACAAATGTGAACTCGTTTAATTCTGAAATAATAAGATATTCTATTCACCTCCTGTGAATTAAGTTCCTCTTATTGTTGCCAAGACTATTTTTCATGCAATAACGTTCAAATTACATTTTGCTTCTTCCTTAATGACTATATTCATTATGAAAAAAATGCCCATGGACCATCTATCACATGAATTCTTTGAATTTAACAAACAATGGAGTGCTTGATCTTGAATTTCATTTCTTATTGATACAAATTGTTGAATTCAAAATTAGAGAGTGCCTCCCACCAATTCTCATTAGCAACGCTCCTCTTTTGACTCCAAACACACTTTTGGATACATTGATCTTGAAATTAACACGTGTCGCTAAACAACCTATCATATTCATTGAATCAAATAAGTAAAAACACCATTAAAACTCTCAATCCATTTAAATCCGTCAGTCAAAGTAATCATTCATCATGGTTTGCATTCCGTACAAATGTGAACTGGTTTAATTCTGAAATAATAAGACATTCAATTCACCTCCTGTGAATTAAGCTCCTCCTATTGTTACCAAGACTATTTTTCATGCAATAACTTTCAAATTACATTTTGCTTCTTCCTTAATGACTATATTAATTATGAAAAAAATTCCCATGGACCATCTATCACATGAATTCATTGAATTTAACAAACGATGGAGTGCTTGATCTTGAATTTCATTTCTTATTGATATAAATTGTTGAATTCAAAATTAGAGAGTGCCTCCCACCAATTCTCATTAGCAATGCTCCTCTTTTGACTCCAAACACACTTTTTGATACATTGATCATGAAATTAACACGTGTGACTAAAAAACCTACCATATTGATTGAATCAAACAAGTATAAACACCATTAAAACTCTCAATCCATTTAAATCCATCAGTCAAAGGAATCATTCATCATGGTTTGCATTCCGTACAAATGTGAACTGGTTTAATTATGAAATAATAAGACATTCTATTCACCTCCTGTGATTTAGTATCCTCTTATTGTTACCAAGACTATTTTTCATGCAATAACTTTCAAATTACATTTTGCTTCTTCCTTAATGACTATATTCATTATGAAAAAAATGACCATGGACCATCTATCACATGAATTCATTCAATTTAACAACCAATGGAGTGCTTGATCTTGAATTTCATTTCTTATTGATTTTAATTGTTCAATTCAAAATAAGAGAGTGCCTCCCACCAATTCTCTTTAGCAATGCTCCTCTTTTGACTCCAAACACACTTTTTGATACATTGATCATGAAATTAACTCGTGTGGCTAAACAACCTACCATATTAATTGAATCAAACAAGAACAAACACCATTAAAACTCTCAATCCATTTAAATCCGTCAGTCAAAGGAATCATTCATCATGGTTTGCATTCCGTACAAATGATACCTAGTTTAATTCTGAAATAATAAGACATTCTAATCACCTAATATGAATTATGCTCGTCTTATTCTTACGAAGACTATGTTTCATGCAATAACTTTCAAATTACATTTTGCTTCTTCCTTAATGACTATATTCATTATGAAAAATATGCCCATGGACCATCTATCACATGAGTTCATTCAATTTAAAAAACAATGGATTGCTTGATCTTGAATTTTATTTCAAATTGATATTAATTGTGGAATTCGAAATAAGAGAGTGCCTCCCACCATTTCTCTTTAGCAATGCTCCTCTTTTGACTCAAAACACACTTTTTGATACGTTGATCATGAAATTAACATGTGTGGCTAAACAACCTACCATATTGATTGAATCAAACAAGTATAAACACCATTAAAACTCTCAATCCATTTAAATCCGTCAGTCAAAGGAATCATTCATCATGCTTTGCATTCCGTACAAATGTGAACAGGTTTAATTCTGAAATAATAAGACATTCTATTCACCTCCTGTGAATTAAGCTCCTCTTATAGTTACCAAGACTACTTTTCATGCAATAACTTTCAAATTACATTTTGCTTCCTCCCTAATGACTATATTCATTATGACAAAAATGTGCATGGACCATCTATCACATGAATTCATTCAATTTAACAAACAATGGAGTGCTTGATCTTGAATTTCATTTCTTATTGATATTAATTATTGAATTCAAAATAAGAGAGTGCCTCCCACCAATTCTCATTAGCAAAGCTCTTTTTTTGACTCCAAACACACTTTTTGATACATTGATCATGAAACTAACTCGTGTGGCTAAACAACCTATCATATTGATTGAAGGAAACAAGTATAAACACCATTAAAACTCTTAATCCATTAAAATCAGACAGTAACAGGAATCATTCATCATGGTTTGCATTCCGTACAAATGTGAACTGGTTTAATTCTGAAATAATAAGACATTCTAATCACCTAATATGAATTATGCTCCTCTTATTCTTACCAAGACTATTTTTCATGCAATAACATTCAAATTACATTTTGCTTCTTGCCTAATGACTATATTCATTATCAAAAAAATGCGCATGGACCATCTATCACATGAATTCATTCAATTTAACAAACAATGGAGTGCTTGATCTTGAATTTCATTTCTTATTAATATTAATTGTTGAGCTCAAAATAAGAGAGTGCCTTTCACCAATTCTCTTTAGCAATGCTCCTCTTTTGACTCCAAACACACTTTTTGATATATTGATCATGAAATTAACACGTGTGCCTAAACACCGACCATATTGATTGAATCGAACAAGTATAAACACCATTAAAACTCTCAATCCATTTAAATCCGTCAGTCAAAGGAATCATTCATCATGGTTTGCATTCCGTACAAAAGTGAACTAGTTTAATTCTGAAATAATAAGACATTCTATTCACCTCATGTGAATTAAGCTCTGCTTATTGTTACCATGACTATTTTTCATGCAATAACTTTCAAATTACATTTTGCTTCTTCCTTAATGACTATATTCATTATGAAAAAAATGCCCATGGACCATCTATCACATGAATTCATTGAATTTAACAAATAATGGATTGCTTGATCTTGAATTTCATTTCTTATTAAAATTAATTGTTGAATTCAAAATAAGAGAGTGCCTCCCACCAATTCTCTTTAGCTATACTCCTCTTTTGACTCCAAACACACTTTTTGATACATTGATCATGAAATTAACACGTGTAGCTAAACAACCTACCATATTGATTGAATCAAACAAGTATAAACACCATTAAAACTCTCAATCCATTTAAATCCGTCAGTCAAAGGAATCATTCATCATGGTTTGCATTCCGTACAAATGTGAACTGGTTTAATTCTGAAATAATAAGACATTCTATTCACCTCCTGCGAATTAAGCTCCTCTTATTGTTACCAAGACTACTTTTCATGCAATAACTTTCAAATTACATTTTGCTTCCTCCCTAATGACTATATTCATTATGAAAAAAATGTGCATGGACCATCTATCACATGAATTCATTCAATTTAACAAACAATGGAGTGCTTGACCTTGAATTTCATTTCTTATTGATATTAATTATTGAATTCAAAATAAGAGAGTGCCTCCCACTAATTCTCATTAGTAATGCTCCTCTTTTGACTCCAAAAACACTTTTTGATACATTGATCATGAAATTAACACGTGTGACTAAACAACCTACCATATTGATTGAATCAAACAAGTATAAACACCATTAAAACTCTCAATCCATTTAAATCCCTCAGTCAAAGGAATGATTCATCATGGTTTGCATTCCGTACAAATGTGAACTGGTTTAATTATGAAATAATAAGACATTCCATTCACCTCCTGTGAATTAGGATCCTCTTATTGTTACCAAGACTATTTTTCATGCAATAACTTTCAAATTACATTTTGCTTCTTCCTTAATGACTATATTCATTATGAAAAAAATGACCATGCACCATCTATCACATGAATTCATTCAATTTAACAACCAATGGAGTGCTTGATATTGAATTTCATTTCTTATTGATTTTAATTCTTTAATTCAAAATAAGAGAGTGCCTCCCACCAATTCTCTTTAGCAATGCTCCTCTTTTGACTCCAAACACACTTTTTGATACATTGATCATGAAATTAACTCGTGTGGCTGAACAACCTACCATATTAATTGAATCAAACAAGTATAAACACCATTAAAACTCTCAATCCATTTAAATCCGTCAGTCAAAGGAATCATTCATCATGGTTTGCATTCCGTACCAATGTGAACTAGTTTCATTCTGAAATAATAAGACATTCTATTCACCTCATGTGAATTAAGCTCTGCTTATTGTTACCATGACTATTTTTCATGCAATAACTTTCAAATTACATTTTGCTTCTTCCTTAATGACTATATTCATTATGAAAAAAATGCCCATGGACCATCTATCACATGAATTCATTCAATTTAACAAATAATGGATTTCTTGATCTTGAATTTCATTTCTTATTAAAATTAATTGTTGAATTCAAAATAAGAGAGTGCCTCCCACCAATTCTCTTTAGCTATACTCCTCTTTTGACTCCAAACACACTTTTTGATACATTGATCATGAAATTAACACGTGTAGCTAAACAACCTACCATATTGATTGAATCAAACAAGTATAAACACCATTAAAACTCTCAATCCATTTAAATCCGTCAGTCAAAGCAATCATTCATCATGGTTTGCATTCCGTACAAATGTGAACTGGTTTAATTCTGAAATAATAAGACATTCTATTCACCTCCTGCGAATTAAGCTCCTCTTATTGTTACCAAGACTACTTTTCATGCAATAACTTTCAAATTACATTTTGCTTCCTCCCTAATGACTATATTCATTATGAAAAAAAATGTGCATGGACCATCTATCACATGAATTCATTCAATTTAACAAACAATGGAGTGCTTGACCTTGAATTTCATTTCTTATTGATATTAATTATTGAATTCAAAATAAGAGAGTGCCTCCCACTAATTCTCATTAGTAATGCTCCTCTTTTGACTCCAAACACACTTTTTGATACATTGATCATGAAATTAACACGTGTGACTAAACAACCTACCATATTGATTGAATCAAACAAGTATAAACACCATTAAAACTCTCAATCCATTTAAATCCCTCAGTCAAAGGAATGATTCATCATGGTTTGCATTCCGTACAAATGTGAACTGGTTTAATTATGAAATAATAAGACATTCCATTCACCTCCTGTGAATTAGGATCCTCTTATTGTTACCAAGACTATTTTTCATGCAATAACTTTCAAATTACATTTTGCTTCTTCCTTAATGACTATATTCATTATGAAAAAAATGACCATGCACCATCTATCACATGAATTCATTCAATTTAACAACCAATGGAGTGCTTGATCTTGAATTTCATTTCTTATTAATTTTAATTGTTCAATTCAAAATAAGAGAGTGCCTCCCACCAATTCTCTTTAGCAATGCTCCTCTTTTGACTCCAAACACACTTTTTGATACATTGATCATGAAATTAACTCGTGTGGCTGAACAACCTACCATATTAATTGAATCAAACAACTATAAACACCATTAAAACTCTCAATCCATTTAAATCAGTCAGTCGAAGGAAACATTCATCATGGTTTGCATTTTCGTACAAATGATACCTAGTTTAATTCTGAAATAATAAGACATTCTAATCACCTAATATGAATTATGCTCCTCTTATTCTTACCAAGACTATTTTTCATGCAATAACATTCAAATTCCATTTTGCTTCTTCCCTAATGACTATATTCATTATCAAAAAATGCGCATGGACCATCTATCACATGGATTCATTCAATTTAACAAACAATGGAGTGCTTGATGTTGAATTCATTTCTTATTGATATTAATTGTTGAATTCAAAATAAGGGATTGCCTCCCACCAATTCTCATTAGCAATGCTCCTCTTTTGACTCCAAACACACTTTTTGATACATTGATCATGAAATTAACACGTGTGGCTAAACAACCTACCATATTGAATGAATCAAACAAGTATAAACACCATTAAAACTCTCAATCCATTTAAATCCGTCAGTCAAAGGAATCATTCATCATGGTTTGCATTCCGTACAAATGTGAACTAGTTTCATTCTGAAATAATAAGACATTCTATTCACCTCATGTGAATTAAGCTCTGCTTATTGTTACCATGACTATTTTTCATGCAATAACTTTCAAATTACATTTTGCTTCTTCCTTAATGACGATATTCATTATGAAAAAAATGCCCATGGACCATCTATCACATGAGTTCATTCAATTTAACAAATAATGGATTGCTTGATCTTGAATTTCTTTTCTTATTAATATTAATTGTTGAATTCAAAAAAAGAGAGTGCCTCCCACCAATTCTCTTTAGCTATATTCCTCTTTTGACTCCAAACACACTTTTTGAGACATTGATTATGAAATTAACACGTGTAGCTAAACAACCAACCATATTGATTGAATCAAACCAGCATAAATACCATTAAAACTCTAAATCCATTCAAATCCATCAGTCAAAGGAGTCATTCATCATGGTTTGCATTCCGTACAAATGTGAACTGGTTTAATTCTGAAATAATAAGACATTCTATTCACCTCCTGTGAATTAAGCTCCTCTTATTGTTACCAAGACTATTTTTCATGCAATAACTTTCAAATTACATTTTGCTTCTTCCTTAATGACTATATTAATTATGAAAAAAATGCCCATGGACCATCTATCACATGAATTCATTCAATTTAACAAGCAATGGAGTGCTTGATCTTGAATTTCATTTCTTATTGATATTATTGTTGAATTCAAAATAAGAGAGTGCCTTTCACCATTTCTCTTTAGCAATGCTCCTCTTTTGACTCCAAACACACTTTTCGATACATTGATCATGAAATTAACACGTGTCGCTAAACAACCTACCATATTGATTGAATCAAACAAGTATAAACACCATTAAAACTCTCAATCCATTTAAATCCGTCAGTCAAAGTAATCATTCATCATGGTTTGCATTCCGTACAAATGTGAACTGGTTTAATTCTGAAATAATAAGACATTCTATTCACCTCCTGTGAATTAAGCTCCTCCTATTGTTACCAAGACTATTTTTTATGCAATAACTTTCAAATTACATTTTGCTTCTTCCTTAATGACTATATTAATTATGAAAAAAATGCCCATGGACCATCTATCACATGAATTCATTCAATTTAACAAGCAATGGAGTTCTTGATCTTGAATTTCATTTCTTATTGATATTATTGTGGAATTCAAAATAAGAGAGTGCCTTTCACCATTTCTCTTTAGCAATGCTCCTCTTTTGACTCCAAACACACTCATTGATACATTGATCATGAAATTAACACGTGTCGCTAAACAACCTACCATATTGATTGAATCAAACAAGTATAAACACCATTAAAACTCTCAATCCATTAAAATCAGTCAGTAAAAGGAATCATTCATCATGGTTTGCATTCTGTACAAATTATAACTAGTTTAATTCTGAAATAATAAGACATTCTAATCACCTAATATGAATTATGCTCCTCTTATTCTTACCAAGACTATTTTTCATACAATAACATTCAAATTACATTTTGCTTCTTCCTTAATGACTATATTCATTATCAAAAAAATGCGCATGGACCATCTATCACATGAATTCATTCAATTTAACAAACAATGGAGTGCTTGATCTTGAATTTCATTTCTTATTAATATTAATTGTTGAGCTCAAAATAAGAGAGTGCCTTTCACCAATTCTCTTTAGCAATGCTCCTCTTTTGACTCCACACACACTTTTTGATATATTGATCATGAAATTAACACGTGTGCCTAAAGAACTGACCATATTGATTGAATCAAACAAGTATAAACACCATTAAAACTCTCAATCCATTTAAATCCGTCAGTCAAAGGAATCATCCATCATAGTTTGCATTCCGTACAAATATGAACTGGTTTAATTCTGAAATAACAAGACATTCACTTCACCTCCTGTGAATTAGGCTCCTCTTATTGTTACCAAGACTATTTTTCATGCAATAACTTTCAAATTACATTTTGCTTCTTCCTTAATGACTATATTCATTAAGAAAAAAATGCCCATGGACCATCTATCACATGAATTCATTCAATTTAACAAACAATGGAGTGCTTGATCTTGAGTTTCATTTTGTATTGATATTAATTGTTGAATTCAAAATAAGAGAGTGCCTCCCACCAATTCTCATTAGCAATGTACCTCTTTTGAGTCCAAACACACTTTTTGATACATTGATCATGAAATTAACACGTGTGACTAAACAACCTACCATATTGATTGAATCAAACAAGTATAAACTCCATTCTAACTCTCAATCCATTTAAATCCGTCAGTCAAAGGAATCATTCATCATGGTTTGCATTCCGTACAAATGTGACCTGGTTTAATTCTGAAATAATAAGACATTCTATTCACCTCCTATGAATTAAGCTCCTCTCATTGTTACGAAGACTATTTTTCATGCAATAACTTTCAAATTACATTTTGCTTCTTCCTTAATGACTATATTCATTATGAAAAAAATGACCATGGACCATCTATCACATGAATTCATTCAATTTAACAACCAATGGAGTGCTTGATCTTGAATTTCATTTCTTATTGATATTAATTATTGAATTCAAAATAAGAGAGTGCCTCCCACCAATTCTCATTAGCAATGCTCCTTTTTTGACTCCAAACACACTTTTTGATACATTGATCATGAAATTAACTCGTGTGGCTAAACAACCTACCATATTGATTGAATCAAACAAGTATAAACACCATTAAAACTCTCAATCCATTTAAATCAGACAGTCAAAGCAATCTTTCATCATGGTTTGCATTCCGTACAAATTATAACTAGTTTAATTCTGAAATAATAAGACATTCTACTCACCTCCTGTGAATTAAGCTCCTCTTATTCTTACGAAGACTATTTTTCATGCAATAACTTTCAAATTACATTTTGCTTCTTCCTTAATGACTATATTCATTATGAAAAAAATGCGCATGGACCATCTATCTCATGAATTCATTCAATTTAACAAACAATGGAGTGCTTGATCTTGAATTTCATTTCTTATTGATATTAATTATTGAATTCAAAATAAGAGAGTGCCTACCACCAATTCTCATTAGCAATGCTCCTTTTTTGACTCCAAACACACTTTTTGATACATTGATCATGAAATTAACTCGTGTGGCTAAACAACCTACCATATTGATTGAATCACACAAGTATAAACACCATTAAAACTCTCAATCCATTTAAATCAGACAGTCAAAGCAATCTTTCATCATGGTTTGCATTCCGTACAAATTATAACTAGTTTAATTCTGAAATAATAAGACATTCTACTCACCTAATATGAATTATGCTCCTCTTATTCTTACCAAGACTATTTTTCATGCAATAACTTTCAAATTACATTTTGCTTCTTCCCTAATGACTATATTCATTATGAAAAAAATGCGTATGGACCATCTATCACATGAATTCATTAAATTTATCAACCAATGGAGTGCTTGATCTTGAATTTCATTTCTTATTGATATTAATTGTTGAATTCAAAATAAGAGAGTGCCTCCCACCAATTCTTATTAGCAATGCTCCTCTTTTGACTCCAAACACACTTTTTGATAGATTGATCATGAAATTAACATGTGGGACTAAACAACCTACCATGTTGATTGAATCAAACATGTATAAACACCATTAAAACTCTCAATCCATTTAAATCCATCAGTCAACGGAATCATTCATCATGATTTGCATTCTGTACATATTATAACTAGTTTAATTCTGAAATAATAAGACATTCTAATCACCTAATATGAATTAAGCTCCTCTTATTGTTACCAAGACTATTTTTCATGCAATAACTTTCAAATTACATTTTGCTTCTTCCTTAATGACTATATTCATTATGAAAAAAATGACCATGGACCATCTATTACATGAATTCATTCAATTTAACAACCAATGGAGTGCTTGATCTTGAATTTCATTTCTTATTGATATTAATTGTTGAATTCAAAATAAAAGAGTGCCTCCCACCAATTCTCTTTCGCAATGCTCCTCTTTTGACTCCAAACACACTTTTTGATACATTGATCAAGAAATAAACTTGTGTGGCTAAACAACCTACCATATTAATTGAATCAAACTAGTATAAACACCATTAAAACTCTCAATTCATTTAAATCAGTCAATCAAAGGAATCATTCATCATGGTTTGCATTCTGTACATATTATAACTAGTTTAATCTGAAATAATAAGACATTCTAATCACCTAATATGAATTATGCTCCTCTTATTCTTACCAAGACTATTTTTCATACAATAACATTCAAATTACATTTTGCTTCTTCCTTAATGACTATATTCATTATCAAAAAAATGCGCATGGATCATCTATCACATGAATTCATTCAATTTAACAAACAATGGAGTGCTTGATCTTGAATTTCATTTCTTATTAATATTAATTGTTGAGCTCAAAATAAGAGAGTGCCTTTCACCAATTCTCTTTAGCAATGCTCCTCTTTTGACTCGAAGCACACTTTTTGATACATTGATCATGAAATTAACACGTGTAGCTAAACAACCTACCATATTGATTGAATCAAATGAGTATAAACATCATTAAAACTCCAAATCCATTTAAATTCGTCAGTCAAAGGAGTCATTCATCATGATTTGCATTCCGTACAAATGTGAACTGCTTTAATTCTGAAATAATAAGACATTCTATTCACCTCCTGTGAATTAAACTCCTCATATTGTTACCAAGACTATTTTTCATGCAATAACTTTCAAATTACATTTTGCTTCTTCCTTAATGACTATATTCATTATGAAAAAAATGCGCATGCACCATCTATCAGATGAATTCATTCAATTTAACAAACAATGGAGTGCTTGATCTTGAATTTCATTTCTTATAGATATTAATTGTTGAATTCAAAATAAGAGAGTGCCTCCCACCATTTATCTTTAGCAATGCTCCTCTTTTGACTCCAAGCACACTTTTTGATAGATTGATCATGAAATTAACACGTATAGCTAAACAACCTACCATATTGATTGAATCAAATGAGTATAAACATCATTAAAACTCCAAATCCATTTAAATCCGTCAGTCAAAGGAGTCATTCATCATGATTTGCATTCCGTACAAATGTGAACTGGTTTAATTCTGAAATAATAAAACATTCTATTCACCTCCTATGAATTAAGCTCCTCTTATTGTTACCAAGACTATTTTTCATGCAATAACTTTCAAATTACATTTTGCTTCTTCCTTAATGACTATATTCATTATGAAAAAAATGCGCATGCACCATCTATCAGATGAATTCATTCAATTTAACAAACAATGGAGTGCTTGATCTTGAATTTCATTTCTTATTGATATTAATTGTTGAATTCAAAATAAGAGAGTGCCTCCCACCAATTCTCATTAGCAATTCTCCTCTTTTAACTCCAAACACACTTTTTGATACATTGATGATGAAATTAACACGTGTGGCTAAAGAACCTATCATATTGATTGAAGCAAACAAGTATAAACAACATTAAAACTCTCAATCCATTTAAATCCGTCAATCAAAGGAATCATCCATCTTAGTTTGCATTCCGTGCAAATGTGAACTCGTTTCATTCTAAAATAACAAGACATTCTATTCACCTCCTGTGAATTAGGCTCCTCTCATTGTTACCAAGACTATTTTTCATGCAATAACTTACAAATTACATTTTGCTTCATCCTTAATGACTATATTCATTAAGAAAAAAATGCCTATGGACCATCTATCACATGAATTCATTCAATTTAACAAACAATGGAGTGCTTGATCTTGAATTTCATTTCTTATAGATATTAATTGTTGAATTCAAAATAAGAGAGTGCCTCCCACCATTTATCTTTAGCAATGCTCCTCTTTTGACTCCAAGCACACTTTTTGATACATTGATCATGAAATTAATACATGTAGCTAAACAACCTACCATTTTCGTTGAATCAAATGAGTATAAACATCATTAAAACTCCAAATCCATTTAAATCCGTCAGTCAAAGGAGTCATTCATCATGATTTGCATTCCGTACGAATGTGAACTGGTTTAATTCTGAAATAATAAGACATTCTATTCACCTCCTGCGAATTAAGCTCCTCTTATTGTTACCAAGACTATTTTTCATGCAATAACTTTCAAATTACATTTTGCTTCTTCCTTAATGACTATATTCATTATGAAAAAAATGCGCATGCACCATCTATCAGATGAATTCATTCAATTTAACAAACAATGGAGTGCTTGATCTTGAATTTCATTTCTTATTGATATTAATTGTTGAATTCAAAATAAGAGAGTGCCTCCCACCAATTCTCATTAGCAATTCTCCTCTTTTAACTCCAAACACACTTTTTGATACATTGATGATGAAATTAACACGTGTGGCTAAAGAACCTATCATATTGATTGAAGCAAACAAGTATAAACAACATTAAAACTCTCAATCCATTTAAATCCGTCAATCAAAGGAATCATCCATCTTAGTTTGCATTCCGTGCAAATGTGAACTCGTTTCATTCTAAAATAACAAGACATTCTATTCACCTCCTGTGAATTAGGCTCCTCTCATTGTTACCAAGACTATTTTTCATGCAATAACTTACAAATTACATTTTGCTTCATCCTTAATGACTATATTCATTAAGAAAAAAATGCCCATGGACCATCTATCACATGAATTCATTCAATTTAACAAACAATGGAGTGCTTGATCTTGAATTTCATTTCTTATAGATATTAATTGTTGAATTCAAAATAAGAGAGTGCCTCCCACCATTTATCTTTAGCAATGCTCCTCTTTTGACTCCAAGCACACTTTTTGATACATTGATCATGAAATTAATACATGTAGCTAAACAACCTACCATTTTCGTTGAATCAAATGAGTATAAACATCATTAAAACTCCAAATCCATTTAAATCCGTCAGTCAAAGGAGTCATTCATCATGATTTGCATTCCGTACGAATGTGAACTGGTTTAATTCTGAAATAATAAGACATTCTATTCACCTCCTGCGAATTAAGCTCCTCTTATTGTTACCAAGACTATTTTTCATGCAATAACTTTCAAATTACATTTTGCTTCTTCCTTAATGACTATATTCATTATGAAAAAAATGCGCATGGACCATCTATCAGATGAATTCATTCAATTTAACAAACAATGGAGTGCTTGATCTTGAATTTCATTTCTTATTGATATTAATTGTTGAATTCAAAATAAGAGAGTGCCTCCCACCAATTCTCATTAGCAATTCTCCTCTTTTGACTCCAAACACACTTTTTGATACATTGATGATGAAATTAACAAGTGTAGCTAAAGAACCTACCATATTGATTGAATCAAACAAGTATAAACACCATTAAAACTCTCAATCCATTTAAATCAGTCAGTCAAAGGAATCATTCATCATGGTTTGCATTCTGTACAAATGATAACTAGTTTAATTCTGAAATAATAAGACATTCTAAACACCTAATATGAATAATGCTCCTCTTATTCTTACCAAGACTATTTTTCATGCAATAACTTTCAAATTACATTTTGCTTCTTCCTTAATGACTATATTCATTATGAAAAATATGCCCATCGACCATCTATCACATGAGTTCATTCAATTTAAAAAACAATGGATTGCTTGATCTTGAATTTTATTTCATATTGAGATTAATTGTGGAATTCCAAATAAGAGAGTGCCTCCCACCATTTCTCTTTAGCAATGCTCCTCTTTTGACTCCAAACACACTTTTTGATACATTGATCATGAAATTAACATGTGTGGCTAAACAACCTACCATATTGATTGAATCAAACAAGTATAAACTCCGTTAAAACTCTCAGTCCATTTAAATCCGTAAGTTAAAGGAATCATTCATCATGGTTTGCATTCCGTACAAATGTGAACTCGTTTAATTCTGAAATAATAAGACATTCTATTCACCTCCTGTGAATTAAGTTCCTCTTATTGTTGCCATGACTATTTTTCATGCAATAACGTTCAAATTACATTTTGCTTCTTCCTTAATGACTATATTCAATATGAAAAAAATGGCCATGGACCATCTATCACATGAATTCATTGAATTTAACAAACAATGGAGTGCTTGATCTTGAATTTCATTTCTTATTGATATAAATTGTTGAATTCAAAATTAGAGAGTGCCTCCCTCCAATTCTCATTAGCAATGCTCCTCTTTTGACTCCAAACACACTTTTTCATACATTGATCTTGAAATTAACACGTGTGACTAAACAACCTACCATATTGATTGAATCAAACAAGTATAAACACCATTAAAACTCTCAATCCATTTAAATCCATCAGTCAAAGGAATCATTCATCATGGTTTGCATTCCGTACAAATGTGAACTCGTTTAATTCTGAAATAATAAGACATTCTATTCACGTCCTGTGAATTAGTATCCTCTTATTGTTACCAAGACTATTTTTCATGCAATAACATTAAAATTACATTTTGCTTCTTCCTTAATGACTATATTCATTATGAAAAAAATGACCATGGACCATCTATCACATGAATTCATTCAATTTAACAACCAATGGAGTGCTTGATCGTGAATTTCATTTCTTATTGATATTAATTGTTAAATTCAAAAGAAGAGATTGCCTCCCACCAATTCTCTTTAGCAATGCTCCTCTTTTGACTCCAAACACACTTTTTGATACATTGATCATGAAATTAACTCGTGTGGCTAAACAACCTACCATATTAATTGAATCAAACAAGTATAAACACCATTAAAACTCTCAATCCATTTAAATCAGTCAGTCAAAGGAATGATTCATCATGGTTTGCATTCCGTACAAATGATACCTAGTTTAATTCTGAAATAATAAGGTATTCTAATCACCTAATATGAATTATGCTCGTCTTATTCTTACGAAGACTATTTTTCATGCAATAACTTTCAAATTACATTTTGCTTCTTCCTTAATGACTATATTCATTACGAAAAATATGCCCATGGACCATCTATCACATGAGTTCATTCAATTTGACAAACAATGGATTGCTTGGTCTTGAATTTTATTTCATATTGATATTAATTGTGGAATTCGAAATACGAGAGTGCCTCCCACCATTTCTCTTTAGCAATGCTCCTCTTTTGACTGAAAACACACTTTTTTATACGTTGATCATGAAATTAACATGTGTGGCTAAACAACCTACCATATTGATTGAATCAAACAAGTATAAACACCATTAAAACTCTCAATCCATTTAAATCTGTCAGCCAAAGGAATCATTCATCATGGTTTGCATTCCATACAAATGTGAACTCGTTTAATTCTGAAATAATAAGACATTCTATTCACCTCCTGTGAATTAAGTTCCTCTTATTGTTACCAAGACTATTTTTCATGCAATAACTTTCAAATAACATTTTGCTTCTTCCTTAAAGACTATATTCATTATGAAAAAAATGCCCATGGACCATCTATCAGATGAATTCATTCAATTTAACAAACAATGGAGTGCTTGATCTTGAATTTCATTTCTTATTCATATAAATTGTTGAATTCAAAATAAGAGAGTGCCTCCCACCAATTCTCATTAGCAATGCTCCTCTTTGGACTCCAAACACACTTTTTGATACATTGATCATGAAATTAACACGTGTGGCTAAACAACCTATCATATTGATTGAAGCAAACAAGTATAAACACCATTAAAACTCTCAATCCATTAAAATCCGTCAGTCAAAGGAATCATCCATCATAGTTTGCATTCCGTACAAATGTGAACTCGTTTAATTCTGAAATAACAAGACATTCTCTTCACCTCCTGTGAATTAAGTTCCTCTTATTGTTACCAAGACTATTTTTCATGCAATAACATTCAAATTACATTTTGCTTCTTCCTTAATGACTATATTCATTATGAAAAAAATGCCCATGGACCATCTATCATATGAATTCATTCAATTTAACAAACAATGCACTGCTTGATCTTGAATTTCATTTCTTATTGATATTAATTGTTGAATTCAAAATTAGAGAGTGCCTCCCACCAATTCTCATTAGCAATGCTCCTTTTTGACTACAAACACACTTTTTGATACATTGATCTTGAAATTAACACGTGTGGCTAAACAACCCATCATATTGATTGAAGCAAACAAGTATAAACACCATTAAAACACTCAATCCATTTAAATCCATCAGTGAAAGGAATCATCCATCATGGTTTGCATTCCGTACAATTGTGAACTCGTTTAATTTTGAAATAACAAGACATTCTCTTCACCTCCTGTGAATTAGGCTCCTTTTATTGTTACCAAGACTATTTTTCATGCAATAACTTTCAAATTACATTTTGCTTCTTCCTTAATGACTATATTCATTATGAAAAAAATGCCCATGGACCATCTATCACATGAATTCATTCAATTTAACAAACAATGGAGTGCTTGATCTTTAATTTCATTTCTTCTTGATATTAATTGTTGAATTCAAAATAAGAGAGTGCATCCCACCAATTCTCTTTAGCAATGCTCCTCTTTTAACTCCATACACACTTTTTGATACGTTGATCATGAAATTAACACATGTAGCTAAACAACCTACCATATTGATTGAATCAAACAAGCATAAACACCATTAAAACTCTAAATCCATTTAAATCTGTCAGTCAAAGGAGTCATTCATCATGGTTTGCATTTCGTACAAATGTGAACTGGTTTAATTCTGAAATAATAAGACATTCTATTCACCTCATGTGAATTAAGTTCCTCTTATTGTTGCCAAGACTATTTTTCATGCAATAACGTTCAAATTACATTTTGCTTCTTCCTTAATCACTATATTCATTATGAAAAAAATGCCCATGGACCATCTATCACATGAATACATTCAATTTAACAAACAATGGAGTGCTTGATCTTGAATTTCATTTCTTATTGATATAAATTGTTGAATTCAAAATAAAAGAGTGCCTCCCACCAATTCTCTTTAGCAATGCTCCTCTTTTGACTCCAAACACACTTTTTGATACATTGATCATGAAATTAACTCGTGTGGCTAAACAACCAACCATATTGATTGAATCGAACAAGTATGAAAACCAATAAAACTCTCAATCCATTTCAATCAGTGAGTTAAAGGAATCATTCATCATGGTTTGCATTCCGTACAAATGATAACTAGTTTAATTCTGAAATAATAAGACATTCTAATCACCTAATATGAATTATGCTCCTCTTATTCTTACCAAGACTATTTTTCATGCAATAACTTTCAAATTACATTTTGCTTCTTCCTTAATGACTATATTCATTATGAAAAATATGCCCATGGACCATCTATCACATGAGTTCATTCAATTTAACAAACAATGGATTGCTTGATCTTGAATTTTATTTCATATTGATATTAACTGTGGAATTCGAAATCAGACAGTGCCTCCCACCATTTCTCTTTAGCAATGCTCCCCTTTTGACTCCAAACACACTTTTTGATACGTTGATCATGAAATTAACATGTGTGGCTAAACAACCTACCATATTGATTGAATCAAACAAGTATAAACACCATTAAAACTCTCAATCCATTTAAATCAGTCAGTCAAAGGAATCATTCATCATGGTTTGCATTCCGTACAAATGTGAACTCGTTTAATTCTGAAATAATAATACATTCTATGCACCTCCTGTGAATTAAGTTCCTCTTATTGTTACCAAGACTATTTTTCATGTAACAACTTTCAAATTACATTTTGCTTCATCCTTAAAGACTATATTCATTATGAAAAAAATGGCCATGGACCATCTATCAGATGAATTCATTCAATTTAACGAACAATGGACTGCTTGATCTTGAATTTTATTTCTTGTTGATATAAATTGTTGAATTCAAAATAAGAGAGTGCCTCCCACCAATTCTCATTAGCAATGCTCCTCTTTGGACTCCAAATAGACTTTTTGATACATTGATCATGAAATTAACACATGTAGCTAAACAACCTATCATATTGATTGAAGCAAACAAGTATAAACACCATTAAAACTCTCAATCCATTTAAATCAGTCAGTCAAAGGAATCATTCATCATGGTTTGCATTCCGTACAAATGTGAACTCGTTTAATTCTGAAATAATAATACATTCTATGCACCTCCTGTGAATTAAGTTCCTCTTATTGTTACCAAGACTATTTTTCATGTAACAACTTTCAAATTACATTTTGCTTCTTCCTTAATGACTATATTCATTATGAAAAAAATGCCCATGTACCATCTATCACATGAATTCATTCAATTTAACAAACAATGGAGTGCTTCATCTTGAATTTCATTTCTTCTTGATATTAATTGTTGAATTCAAAATAAGAGAGTGCCTCCCACCAATTCTCTTTAGCAATGCTCCTCTTTGGACTCCAAACACACTTTTTGATACATTGATCAGTAAATTAACACGTGTAGCTAAACAACCTACCATATTGATTGAATCAAACAAGCATAAACACCATTAAAACTCTAAATCCATTTAAATTCGTCAGTCAAAGGAGTCATTCATCATGGTTTGCATTTCGTACAAATGTGAACTGGTTTAATTCAGAAATAATAAGACATTCTATTCACCTCCTGTGAATTAAGCTCCTCTTATTGTTGCCAAGACTATTTTTCATGCAATAACTTTCAAATTACATTTTGCTTCTTCCTTAATGACTATATTCATTATGAAAAAAATGCGCATGGACCATCTATCAGATGAATTCATTCAATTTAACAAACAATGGAGTGCTTGATCTTGAATTTCATTTCTTATTGATATTAATTGTTGAATTCAAAATAAGAGAGTGCCTCCCACCAATTCTTCTTAGCAATGCTCCTCTTTTGACTCCAAACACACTTTTTGATAGATTGATCATGAAATTAACATGTGGGACTAAACAACCTACCATGTTGATTGAATCAAACATGTATAAACACCATTAAAACTCTCAATCCATTTAAATCCGTCAGTCAACGGAATCATTCATCATGGTTTGCTTTCCGTACAAATGTGAACTGTTTTAATTCTGAAATAATAAGACATTCTATTCACCTCCTGTGAATTAAGCTCCTCTTATTGTTACCAAGACTATTTTTCATGCAATAACTTTCAAATTACATTTTGCTTCTTCCTTAATGACTATATTCATTATGAAAAAAATGACCATGGACCATCTATCACATGAATTCATTCAATTTAACAACCAATGGAGTGCTTGATCTTGAATTTCATTTCTTATTATTATTAATTGTTGAATTCAAAATAAGAGAGTGCCTCCCACCAATTCTCTTTAGCAATGCTCCTCTTTTGACTCCAAACAGACTTTTTGATACATTGATCATGAAATAAACACGTGTGGCTAAACAACCTACCATATTGATTGAATCAAACAAGGATAAACACCATTAAAACTCTCAATCCATTTAAATCCGTCAGTCAAAGGAATCATTCATCATGGTTTGCATTTCGCACAAATGATAACTTGTTTAATTCTAAAATAATAAGATATTCTAATCACCTAATATGAATTACGCTCCTCTTATTCCTACCAAGACTATTTTTCATGCAACAACTTTCAAATTACATTTTGCTTCTTCCTTAATGACTATATTCATTATGAAAAATATGCCCATGGACCATCTATCACATGAGTTCATTCAATTTAACAAACAATGGATTGCTTGATCTTGAATTTTATTTCTTATTGATATTAATTGTGGAATTCCAAATAAGAGAGTGCCTCCCACCATTACACTTTAGCAATGCTCCTCTTTTGACTCCAAACACACTTTTTGATACATTGATCATGAAATTAACATGTGTGGCTAAACAACCTACCATATTGATTGAATCAAACAAGTATAAACTCCATTAAAACTCTCAATCCATTTAAATCCGTCAGTCAAAGGAATCATTCATCATGGTTTGCATTCCGTACAAATGTGAACTCGTTTAATTCTGAAATAATAAGATATTCTATTCACCTCCTGTGAATTAAGTTCCTCTTATTGTTGCCACGACTATTTTTCATGCAATAACGTTCAAATTACATTTTGCTTCTTCTTTAATGACTATATTCATTATGAAAAAAATGCCCATGGACCATCTATCAGATGAATTCATTCAATTTAACAAACAATGGACTGCTTGATCTTGAATTTCATTTCTTATTGATATTAATTGTTGAATTCAAAATTAGAGAGTGCCTCCCACCATTTATCTTTAGCAATGCTCCTCTTTTGACTGCAAGCACAATTTTTGATACATTGATCATGAAATTAACACGTGTAGCTAAACAACCTACCATAGTGATTGAATCAAATGAGTATAAACATCATTAAAACTCCAAATCCATTTAAATCCGTCAGTCAAAGGAGTCATTCATCATGATTTGCATTCCGTACAAATGTGAACTGGTTAAATTCTGAAATAATAAGACATTCTATTCACCTCCTGTGAATTAAGCTCCTCTTATTGTTACCAAGACTATTTTTCATGCAATAACTTTCAAATTACATTTTGCTTCTTCCTTAATGACTATATTCATTATGAAAAAAATGCGCATGGACCATCTATCAGATGAATTCATTCAATTTAACAAACAATGGAGTGCTTGATCTTGAATTTCATTTCTTATTGATATTAATTGTTGAATTCAAAATAAGAGAGTGCCTCCCACCAATTCTCATTAGCAATTCTCCTCTTTTGACTCCAAACACACTTTTTGATACATTGATGATGAAATTAACACGTGTGGCTAAAGAACCTACCATATTGATTGAATCAAACAAGTATAAATACCATTAAAACTCTCAATCCATTTAAATCAGTCAGTCAAAGGAATCATTCATCATGGTTTGCATTCTGTACAAATGATAACTAGTTTAATTCTGAAATAATAAGACATTCTAATCACCTAATATGAATTATGCTCCTCTTATTCTTACCAAGACTATTTTTCATGCAATAACTTTCAAATTACATTTTGCTTCTTCCTTAATGACTATATTCATTATGAAAAATATGCCCATGGACCATCTATCACATGAGTTCATTCAATTTAACAAACAATGTATTACTTGATCTTGAATTTTATTTCATATTGAGATTAATTGTGGAATTCCAAATAAGAGAGTGCCTCCCACCATTTCTCTTTAGCAATGCTCCTCTTTTGACTCCAAACACACTTTTTGATACATTGATCATGAAATTAACATGTGTGGCTAAACAACCTACCATATTGATTGAATCAAACAAGTATAAACTCCGTTAAAACTCTCAATCCATTTAAATCCGTCAGTCAAAGGAATCATTCATCATGGTTTGCATTCCGTACAAATGTGAATTCGTTTAATTCTGAAATAATAAGACATTCTATTCACCTCCTGTGAATTAAGTTCCTCTTATTGTTGCCATGACTATTTTTCATTCAATAATGTTCAAATTACATTTTGCTTCTTCCTTAATGACTATATTCATTATGAAAAAAATGCCCATGGACCATCTATCACATGAATTCATTGAATTTAACAAACAATGGAGTGCTTGATCTTGAATTTCATTTCTTATTGATATAAATTGTTGAATTCAAAATTAGAGAGTGCCTCCCACCAATTCTCATTAGCAATGCTCCTCTTTTGACTCCAAACACACTTTTTGATACATTGATCATGAAATTAACTCGTGTGGCTAAACAACCTAGCATATTAATTGAATCCAACAAGTATAAACACCATTAAAACTCTCAATCCATTTAAATCAGTAAGTCAAACGAATCATTCATCATGGTTTGCATTCCGTACAAATGATACCTAGTTTAATTCTGAAATAATAAGACATTCTAATCACCTAATATGAATTATGCTCGTCTTATTCTTACGAAGTCTATTTTTCATGCAATAACTTTCAAATTACATTTTGCTTCTTCCTTAATGACTATATTGATTATGAAAAATATGCCCATGGACCATCTATCACACGAGTTCATTCAATTTAACAAACAATGGATTGATTGATATTGAATTTTATTTCATATTGATATTAATTGTGGAATTCGAAATAAGAGAGTGCCTCCCACCATTTCTCTTTAGCAATGCTCCTCTTTTGACTCAAAACACACTTTTTGATACGTTGATCATGAAATTAACATGTGTGGCTAAACAACCTACCATATTGATTGAATCAAACAAGTATAAACACCATTAAAACTCTCAATCCATTTAAATCCGTCAGCCAAAGGAATCATTCATCATGGTTTGCATTCCGTACAAATGCGAACTCGTTTAATTCTGAAATAATAAGACATTCTATTCACCTCATGTGAATTAAGTTCCTCTTATTGTTACCAAGACTATTTTTCATGCAATAACTTTCAAATAACATTTTGCTTCTTCGTTAAAGACTATATTCATTATGAAAAAAATGCACATGGACCATCTATCAGATGAATTCATTCAATTTAGCAAACAATGGAGTGCTTGATCTTGAATTTCATTTCTTATTGATATAAATTGTTGAATTCAAAATAAGAGAGTGCCTCCCACCAATTCTCATTAGCAATGCTCCTCTTTTGACTCCAAACACACTTTTTGATACATTGATAATGAAATTAACACGTGTGGCTAAACAACCTATCATATTGATTGAAGCAAACAAGTATAAACACCATTAAAACTCTCAATCCATTAAAATGCGTCAGTCAAAGGAATCATCCATCATAGTTTGCCTTCCGTACAAATGTGAACTCGTTTAATTCTGAAATAACAAGACATTCTCTTCACCTCCTGTGAATTAGGCTCCTCTTATTTTTACCCAGACGATTTTTCATGCAATAACTTTCAAATTACATTTTGCTTCTTCCTTAAAGACTATATTCAATAAGAAAAAAATGCCTATGGACCATCTATCACATGAATTCATTCAATTTAACAAATAATGGAGTGCTTCATCTTGAATTTCATTTCTTCTTGATATTAATTGTTGAATTCAAAATAAGAGAGTGCCTCCCACCAATTCTCTTTAGCAATGCTCCTCTTTGGACTCCAAACACACTTTTTGATACATTGATCATGAAATTAACACGTGTAGCTAAACAACCTACCATATTGATTGAATCAAACAGGCATAAACACCATTAAAACTCTAAATCCATTTAAATCCGTCAGTCAAAGGAGTCATTCATCATGGTTTGCATTTCGTACAAATGTGAACTGGTTTAATACAGAAATAATAAGACATTCTATTCACCTCCTGTGAATTAAGCTCCTCATATTGTTGCCAAGACTATTTTTCATGCAATAACTTTCAAATTACATTTTGCTTCTTCCTTAATGATTATATTCATTATGAAAAAAATGCGCATGGACCATCTATCAGATGAATTCATTCAATTTAACAAACAATGGAGTGCTTGATCTTGAATTTCATTTCTTATTGATATTAATTGTTGAATTCAAAATAAGAGAGTGCCTCCCACCATTTCTCTTTAGCAATGCTCCTCTTTTGACTCCAAACACACTTTTTGATACATTGATCATGAAATTAACACGTGTGGCTAAACAACCTACCATATCGATTGAATCAAATAAGTATAAACACCATTAAAACTCTCAATCCATTTAAATCAGTCAGTCAAAGGAATCATTCATCATGGTTTGCATTCTGTACAAATGATAACTAGTTTAATTCTGAAATAATAAGACATTCTAATCACCTAATATGAATTATGCTCCTCTTATTCTTACCAAGACTATTTTTCATGCAATAACTTTCAAATTACATTTTGCTTCTTCCTTAATGACTATATTCATTATGAAAAATATGTCCATGGACCATCTATCACATGAGTTCATTCAAGTTCACAAACAATGGATTGCTTGATCTTGAATTTTATTTCTTAATGATATTAATTGTGGAATTCCAAATGAGAGAGTGCCTCCCACCATTTCTCTTTAGCAATGCTCCTCTTTTGACTCCAAACACACTTTTTGATACATTGATCATGAAATTAACATGTGTGGCTAAACAACCTATCATATTGATTGAACCAAACAAGTATAAACACCATTAAAACTCTCAATCCATTTGAATGCATCAGTCAAAGGAATCATCCATCATGGTTTGCATTCCGTACAAATGTGAACTCGTTTAATTCTGAAATAATAATACATTCTATTTACCTCCTGTGAATTAAGTTCCTCTTATTGTTACCAAGACTATTTTTCATGTAATAACTTTCAAATTTCATTTTGCTTCATCCTTAAAGACTATATTCATTATGAAAAAAATGGCCATGGACCATCTATTAGATGAATTCATTCAATTTAACAAACAATGGAATGCTTGATCTTGAATTTTATTTCTTATTGATATAAATTGTTGAATTCAAAATAAGAGAATGCTTCCCACCAATTCTCATTAGCAATGCTCCTCTTTTGACTCCACACAGACTTTTTGATACATTGATCATGAAATTAACACATGTAGCTAAACAACCTATCATATTGATTGAAGCAAACAAGTATAAACACCATTAAAACTATCAAATCATTTAAATCCATGCGTCAAAGGAATCATCCATCATGGTTTACATTCCGTACAAATGTGAACTCGTTTAATTCTGAAATAACAAGACACTCTCTTCTCCTCCTATGAATTAAGCTCCTCTTATTGTTACCAAGACTATATTTCATGCAATAACTTTCAAATTACATTTTGCTTCTTCCTTAACGACTATATTCATTATGAAAAAAATGCCCATGTACCATCTATCACATGAATTCATTCAATTTAACGAACAATGGAGTGCTTCATCTTGAATTTCATTTCTTCTTGATATTAATTGTTGAATTCAAAATAAGAGAGTGCCTCCCACCAATTCTCTTTAGCAATGCTCCTCCTTGGACTCCAAACACACTTTTTGATACATTGATCATGAAATTAACACGTGTAGCTAAACAACCTACGATATTGATTGAATCAAACAATCATAAACACCATTAAAACACTAAATCCATTTAAATCCGTCAGTCAAAGGAGTCATTCATCATGGTTTGCATTTCGTACAAATGTGAACTGGTTTAATACAGAAATAATAAGACATTCTATTCACCTCCTGTGAATTAAGCTCCTCATATTGTTGCAAGACTATTTTTCATGCAATAACTTTCAAATTACATTATGCTTCTTCCTTAATGACTATATTCATTATGAAAAAAATGCACATGGACCATGTATCAGATGAATTCATTCAATTTAACAAACAATGGAGTGCTTGATCTTGAATTTCATTTCTTATTGATATTAATTGTTGAATTCAAAATAAGAGAGTGCCTCCCACCAATTCTTATTAGCAATGCTCCTCTTTTGACTCCAAACACACTTTTTGATAGATTGATCATGAAATTAACATGTGGGACTAAACAACCTACCATATTGATTGAATCAAACAAGTATAAACGCCATTAAAACTCTCAATCCATTTAAATCCGTCAGTCAACGGAATCATTCATCATGGTTTGCTTTCCGTACAAATGTGAACTGGTTTAATTATGAAATAATAAGACATTCTATTCACCTCCTGTGAATTAAGCTCCTCTTTTTGTTACCAAGACTATTTTTCATGCAATAACTTTCAAAATACATTTTGCTTCTTCCTTAATGACTATATTAATTATGAAAAAAATGACCATGGACCATCTATCACATGAATTCATTCAATTTAACAACCAATGGAGTGCTTGATCTTGAATTTCATTTCTTATTGATATTAATTGTTGAATTCAAAATAAGAGAGTGCCTCCCACCAATTCTCATTAGCAATGCTCCTCTTTTGACTCCAAACAGACTTTTTGATACATTGATCATGAAATTAACACATGTGGCTACACAACCTACCATATTGATTGAATCAAACAAGGATAAACACCATTAAAACTCTCAATCCATTTAAATCCGTCAGTCAAAGGAATCATTCATCATGGTTTGCATTTCGTACAAATGATAACTAGTTTAATTCTAAAATAATAAGATATTCTAATCACCTAATATGAATTATGCTCCTCTTATTCCTACCAAGACTATTTTTCATGCAACAACTTTCAAATTACATTTTGCTTCTTCCTTAATGACTATATTCATTATGAAAAATATGCCCATGGACCATCTATCACATGAGTTCATTCAATTTAACAAACAATGGATTGCTTGATCTTGAATTTTATTTCTTATTGATATTAATTGTGGAATTCCAAATAAGAGAGTGCCTCCCACCATTACTCTTTAGCAATGCTCCTCTTTTGACTCCAAACACACTTTTTGATACATTGATCATGAAATTAACATGTGTGGCTAAACAACCTACCATATTGATTGAATCAAACAAGTATAAACTCCATTAAAACTCTCAATCCATTTAAATCCGTCAGTCAAAGGAATCATTCATCATGGTTTGCATTCCGTACAAATGTGAACTCGTTTAATTCTGAAATAATAAGACATTCTATTCACCTCCTGTGAATTAAGTTCCTCTTATTGTTTCCAAGACTATTTTTCATGCAATAAGGTTCAAATTACATTTTGCTTCTTCCTTAATGACTATATTCATTAAGAAAAAAATGCCCATGGACCATCTATCAGATGAATTCATTCAATTTAACAAACCATGGACTGCTTGATCTTGAATTTTATTTCTTATTGATATAAATTGTTGACTTCAAAATAAGAGAGTGCCTCCCACCAATTCTAATTAGCAATGCTCCTCTTTTGACTCCAAACAGACTTTTTGATACATTGATCATGAAATTAACACATGTACCTAATCAACCTATCATATTGATTGAAGCAAACAAGTAAAAACACCATTAAAACTCTTAATCCATTTAAATCCATCAGTCAAAGGAATCATCCATCATGGTTTGCATTTCGTACAAATGTGAACTCGTTTAATTCTGAAATAACAAGACATTCTCTTCACCTCCTATGAATTAGGCGCCTCTTATTGTTACCAAGACTATATTTCATGCAATAACTTTCAAATTACATTTTGCTTCTTCCTTAATGACTATATTCATTATGAAAAAAATGCCCATGTACCATCCATCACATGAATTCATTCAATTTAACAAACAATGGAGTGCTTGATCTTGAATTTCATTTCTTCCTGATATTAATTGTTGAATTCAAAATAAGAGAGTGCCTCTCACCAATTCTCTTTAGCAATCCTCCTCTTTGGACTCCAAACACACTTTTTGATACATTGATCATGAAATTAACACGTGTAGCTAAACATCCTACCATATTGATTGAATCAAACAAGCATAAACACCATTAAAACTCTAAATCCATTTAAATTCGTCAGTCAAAGGAGTCATTCATCATGGTTTGCATTTCGTACAAATGTGAACTGGTTTAATTCAGAAATAATAAGACATTCTATTCACCTCCTGTGAATTAAGCTCCTCTTATTGTTGCCAAGACTATTTTTCATGCAATAACTTTCAAATTACATTTTGCTTCTTCCTTAATGACTATATTCATTATGAAAAAAATGCCCATGGACCATCTATCTCATGAATTCATTCAATTTAACAAACAATGGAGTGCTTGATCTTGAATTTCATTTCTTATTGATATTAATTGTTGAATTCAAAATAAGACAGTGCCTCCCACAAATTCTCATTAGCAATGCTCCTCTTTTAACTCCAAACACACTTTTTGATAGATTGATCATGAAATTACATGTGGGACTAAACAACCTACCATATTGATTGAATCAAACAAGTATAAACACCATTAAAACTCTCAATCCATTTAAATCCGTTAGTCAACGGAATCATTCATCATGGTTTGCTTTCCGTACAAATGTGAACTGGTTTAATTCTGAAATAATAAGACATTCTATTCACCTCCTGCGAATTAAGCTCCTCTTATTGTTACCAAAACTATTTTTCATGCAATAACTTTCAAATTCCATTTTGCTTCATCCTTAATGACTATATTCATTATGAAAAAAATGACCATGGACCATCTATCACATGAATTCATTCAATTTAACAACCAATGGAATCCTTGATCTTGAATTTCATTTGTTATTGATATTAATTGTTGAATTCAAAATAAGACAGTGCCTCCCACAAATTCTCATTAGCAATGCTGCTCCTCTTTTAACTCCAAACACACTTTTTGATATTGATTATGAAATTAACACATGTGGCTAAACAACCTACCATATTGATTGAAGCAAACAAGTATAAACACCATTAAAACTCTCAATCCATTTAAATCCATCATTTAAAGGAATCATTCATCATGGTTTGCATTCCGTACAAATGTGAACTCGTTTAATTCTGAAATAACAAGACATTCTCTTCACCTCCTGTGAATTAGGCTCGCTACTAAGACTATTTTTCATGCAATAACTTTCAAATTACATTTTGCTTCTTCCTTAATGACTATATTCATTATGAAAAAAATGCCCATGGACCATCTATCAGATGAATTCATTCAATTTAACAAACAATGGAGTGCTTGATCTTGAATTTCATTTCTTATTGATATTAATTGTTGAATTCAAAATAAGAGAGTGCCTCCCACCAATTCTTATTAGCAATGCTCCCCCTTTGACTCCAAACACACTTTTTGATAGATTGATCATGAAATTACATGTGGGACTAAACAACCTACCATATTGATTGAATCAAACAAGTATAAACACCATTAAAACTCTCAATCCATTTAAATCCGTTAGTCAACGGAATCATTCATCATGGTTTGCTTTCCGTACAAATGTGAACTGGTTTAATTCTGAAATAATAAGACATTCTATTCACCTCCTGCGAATTAAGCTCCTCTTATTGTTACCAAAACTATTTTTCATGCAATAACTTTCAAATTCCATTTTGCTTCATCCTTAATGACTATATTCATTATGAAAAAAATGACCATGGACCATCTATCACATGAATTCATTCAATTTAACAACCAATGGAATCCTTGATCTTGAATTTCATTTGTTATTGATATTAATTGTTGAATTCAAAATAAGACAGTGCCTCCCACAAATTCTCATTAGCAATGCTCCTCTTTTAACTCCAAACACACTTTTTGATATTGATTATGAAATTAACACATGTGGCTAAACAACCTACCATATTGATTGAAGCAAACAAGTATAAACACCATTAAAACTCTCAATCCATTTAAATCCATCATTTAAAGGAATCATTCATCATGGTTTGCATTCCGTACAAATGTGAACTCGTTTAATTCTGAAATAACAAGACATTCTCTTCACCTCCTGTGAATTAGGCTCGCTACTAAGACTATTTTTCATGCAATAACTTTCAAATTACATTTTGCTTCTTCCTTAATGACTATATTCATTATGAAAAAAATGCCCATGGACCATCTATCACATGAATTCATTCAATTTAACAAACAATGGAGTGCTTGATCTTGAATTTCATTTCTTCTTGACATTAATTGTTGAATTCAAAATAAGAGAGTGCCTCCCATCAATTCTCTTTAGCAATGCTCCTCTTTTGACTCCAAACACACTTTTTGATACATTGATCATGAAATTAACACGTGTGTCCAAACAAACTACCATATTGATTGAATCAAACAAGTACAAACACCATTAAAACTCTCAATCCATTTAAATCCGTTAGTCAACGGAATCATTCATCATGGTTTGCTTTCCGTACAAATGTGAACTGGTTTAATTCTGAAATAATAAGACATTCTATTCACCTCCTGCGAATTAAGCTCCTCTTATTGTTACCAAAACTATTTTTCATGCAATAACTTTCAAATTCCATTTTGCTTCATCCTTAATGACTATATTCATTATGAAAAAAATGACCATGGACCATCTATCACATGAATTCATTCAATTTAACAACCAATGGAATCCTTGATCTTGAATTTCATTTGTTATTGATATTAATTGTTGAATTCAAAATAAGACAGTGCCTCCCACAAATTCTCATTAGCAATGCTCCTCTTTTAACTCCAAACACACTTTTTGATATTGATTATGAAATTAACACATGTGGCTAAACAACCTACCATATTGATTGAAGCAAACAAGTATAAACACCATTAAAACTCTCAATCCATTTAAATCCATCATTTAAAGGAATCATTCATCATGGTTTGCATTCCGTACAAATGTGAACTCGTTTAATTCTGAAATAACAAGACATTCTCTTCACCTCCTGTGAATTAGGCTCGCTACTAAGACTATTTTTCATGCAATAACTTTCAAATTACATTTTGCTTCTTCCTTAATGACTATATTCATTATGAAAAAAATGCCCATGGACCATCTATCAGATGAATTCATTCAATTTAACAAACAATGGAGTGCTTGATCTTGAATTTCATTTCTTATTGATATTAATTGTTGAATTCAAAATAAGAGAGAGTGCCTCCCACCAATTCTTATTAGCAATGCTCCCCCTTTGACTCCAAACACACTTTTTGATAGATTGATCATGAAATTACATGTGGGACTAAACAACCTACCATATTGATTGAATCAAACAAGTATAAACACCATTAAAACTCTCAATCCATTTAAATCCGTTAGTCAACGGAATCATTCATCATGGTTTGCTTTCCGTACAAATGTGAACTGGTTTAATTCTGAAATAATAAGACATTCTATTCACCTCCTGCGAATTAAGCTCCTCTTATTGTTACCAAAACTATTTTTCATGCAATAACTTTCAAATTCCATTTTGCTTCATCCTTAATGACTATATTCATTATGAAAAAAATGACCATGGACCATCTATCACATGAATTCATTCAATTTAACAACCAATGGAATCCTTGATCTTGAATTTCATTTGTTATTGATATTAATTGTTGAATTCAAAATAAGACAGTGCCTCCCACAAATTCTCATTAGCAATGCTCCTCTTTTAACTCCAAACACACTTTTTGATATTGATTATGAAATTAACACATGTGGCTAAACAACCTACATATTTGATTGAATCATATTGATTGAAGCAAACAAGTATAAACACCATTAAAACTCTCAATCCATTTAAATCCATCATTTAAAGGAATCATTCATCATGGTTTGCATTCCGTACAAATGTGAACTCGTTTAATTCTGAAATAACAAGACATTCTCTTCACCTCCTGTGAATTAGGCTCGCTACTAAGACTATTTTTCATGCAATAACTTTCAAATTACATTTTGCTTCTTCCTTAATGACTATATTCATTATGAAAAAAATGCCCATGGACCATCTATCACATGAATTCATTCAATTTAACAAACAATGGAGTGCTTGATCTTGAATTTCATTTCTTCTTGACATTAATTGTTGAATTCAAAATAAGAGAGTGCCTCCCATCAATTCTCTTTAGCAATGCTCCTCTTTTGACTCCAAACACACTTTTTGATACATTGATCATGAAATTAACACGTGTGTCCAAACAAACTACCATATTGATTGAATCAAACAAGTACAAACACCATTAAAACTCTCAATCCATTTAAATCAGTCAGTCAAAGGAATCATTCATCATGGTTTGAATTCCTTACAAATGTGAACCTGTTTAATTATGAAATAATAAGACATTCTATTCACCCCCTGTGAATTAAGCTCCTCTTATTGTTACCAAGACTATTTTTCATGCAATAACTTTCAAATTACATTTTGCTTCTTCCTTAATGACTATATTCATTAAGAAAAAAATGCCCATGGACCATCTATCAGATGAATTCATTCAATTTAACAAACAATGGAGTGCTTGATCTTGAATTTCATTTCTTATTGATATTAATTGTTGAATTCAAAATTAGAGAGTGCCTCCAACCAATTCTCATTTGCAATACTCCTCTTTTGACTCCAAACACACTTTTTGATACATTGATCTTGAAATTAACACGTGTGGCTAAACATCCCATCATATTGATTGAAGCAAACAAGTGTAAACACCATTAAAACTCTCAATCCATTTAAATCTATCAGTCAAAGAAATCATCCATCATGGTTTGCATTTCGTACAAATGTGAACTCGTTTAATTCTGAAATAACAAGACATTCTATTCACCTCCTGTGAATTAGGCTCCTCTTATTGTTACCAAGACTATTTTTCATGCAATAACTTTCAAATTACATTTTTTCTTCTTCCCTAATGACTATATTCATTATGAAAATAAAGCCCATGGACCATCTATCACATGAATTCATTCAATTTAACAAACAATCGAGTGCTTGATCTTGAATTTCATTTCTTATTGATATTAATTGTTGAATTCAATATAAAAGAGTGCCTCCCACCAATTCTCATTAGCAATGCTCCTCTTTTGACTCCAAACACACTTTTTGATACATTGATCATGAAATTAACACATCTGGCTAAACAACCTACCATATTGATTGAATCAAACAAGTATAAACACCATTAAAACTCTCAATCCATTTAAATCTGCCAGTCAAAGGAATCTTTCATCGTGGTTTGAATTCCGTACCAATGTGAACTGGTTTAATTCTGAAATAATAAAATATTCTATTCACCTCCTGTGAATTAGGCTCCTCTTATTGTTACCAAGACTATTGTTCATGCAATAACTTTCAAATTACATTTTGCTTCTTCCTTAATGACTATATTCATTATGAAAAAAATGCCCATGGACCATCTATCACATGAATTCATTCAATTTAACAAACAATGGAGTGCTTGATCTTGAATTTCATTTCTTATTGATATTAATTGTTGAATTCAAAATAAGAGAGTTCCTACCACCAATTCTCTTTAGCAATGCTCCTCTTTTGACTCCAAACACACTTTTTGATACATTGATCATGAAATTAACACATGTAGCTAAACAACCTACCATATTGATCGAATCAAACAAGCATAAACACCATTAAAACTCAAAATCCATTTAAATCCGTCAGTCAAAGGAGTCATTCATCATGGTTTGCATTTCGTACAAATGTGAACTGGTTTAATTGTGAAATAATTAAACATTCTATTCACCTCCTGTGAATTATGCTCCTCTTATTGTTACGAAGACTATTTTTCATGCAATAACTTTCAAATTACATTTTTCTTCTTCCTTAATGACTATATTCATTATGAAAAAAATGCCCATGGACCATCTATCACATGAATTCATTCAATTTAACAAACAATGGAGTGCTTGATCTTGAATTTCATTTCTTATTGATATTAATTGTTGAATTCAATATAAGAGAGTGCCTCCCACCAATTCTCATTAGCAATGCTCCTTTTTTGACTCCAAACACACTTTTTGATACATTGATCATGAAATTAACACATATGGCCAAACAACCTACCATATTGATTGAATCAAACAAGTATAAACACCATTAAAACTCTCAATCCATTTAAATCCATCAGTCAAAGGAATCATTCATCATGTTTTTCATTACGTACAAATGATAACTAGTTTCATTCTGAAATAATAAGACATTCTAATCACTTAATAAGAATTATGCTCCTCTTATTCTTACCAAGACTATTTTTCATGCAATAACTTTCAAATTACATTTTGCTTCTTCCTTAATGACTATATTCATTATGAAAAATATGCCCATGGACCATCTATCAGATGAATTCATTCAATTTAACAAACAATGTACTGCTTGATCTTGAATTTCATTTCTTATTGATATTAATTGTGGAATTCGAAATAAGAGAGTGCCTCCCACCATTTCTCTTTAGCAATGCCCCCCTTTTGACTCCAAACACACTTTTTGATACGTTGATCATGAAATTAACACGTGTGACTAAACAACCGACCATATTGATTGAATCAAACAAGTATAAACACCATTAAAACACTCAATCCATTTAAATCAGTCAGTCAAAGGAATCATTCATCATGGTTTGCATTACGTACAAATGATAACTAGTTTCATTCTGAAATAATAAGACATTCTAATCACCTAATAAGAATTATGCTCCTCTTATTCTTACCAAGGCTATTTTTCATGCAATAACTTTCAAATTACATTTTGCTTCTTCCTTAATGACTATATTCATTATGAAAAATATGCCCATGGACCATCTATCAGATGAATTCATTCAATTTAACAAACAATGGACTGCTTGATCTTGAATTTCATTTCTTATTGATATTAATTGTGGAATTCGAAATAAGAGAGTGCCTCCCACCAATTCTCTTTAGCAATGCTCCTCTTTTGACTCCAAACACACTTTTTGATACATTGATCAAGAAATTAACTCGTGTGGCTAAACAACCTACCATATTGATTGAATCAAACAAGTATAAACACCGTTAGAACTCTCAATCCATTTAAATCAGTCAGTCAAAGGAATCATTCATTATGGTTTGCATTCCGTACAAATGATAACTAGTTTAATTCTGAAATAATAAGACATTCTAATCACCTAATATGAATTATGCTCCTCTTATTCTTACCAAGACTATTTTTCATGCAATAACTTTCAAATTACATTTTGCTTCTTCCTTAATGACTATATTCATTATGAAAAATATGCCCATGGACCATCTATCACATGAGTTCATTCAATTTAACAAACAATGGATTGCTTGATCTTGAATTTTATTTTATGTTGATATTAATTGTGGAATTCAAAATAAGAGAGTGCCTCCCACCAATTCTCATTAGCAATGCTCCTCTTTTGACTCCAAACACACTTTTTGATACATTGATCATGAAATTAACACGTGTGTCCAAACAAACTACCATATTGATTGAATCAAACAAGTACAAACACCATTAAAACTCTCAATCCATTTAAATCAGTCAGTCAAAGGAATCATTCATCATGGTTTGCATTCCTTACAAATGTGAACCTGTTAAATTATGAAATAATAAGACATTCTGTTCACCTCCTGTGAATTAAGCTCCTCTTATTGTTACCAAGACTATTTTTCATGCAATAACTTTCAAATTACATTTTGCTTCTTCCTTAATGACAATATTCATAAAGAAAAAAATTCCCATGGACCATCTATCTCATGAATTCATTCAATTTAACAAACAATGGAGTGCTTGTTCTTGAATTTCATTTCTTATTGATATTAATTGTTGAATTCAAAATAAGAGAGTGCCTTCCACCATTTCTCTTTAGCAGTGCTCCTCTTTTGACTCCAAACACACTTTTTGATACATTGATCATGAAATTAACACGTGTGTCCAAACAAACTACCATATTGATTGAATCAAACAAGTACAAACACCATTAAAACTCTCAATCCATTTAAATCAGTCAGTCAAAGGAATCATTCATCATGGTTTGCATTCTATACAAATGTGAACCTGTTAAATTATGAAATAATAAGACATTCTGTTGACCTCCTGTGAATTAAGCTCCTCTTATTGTTACCAAGACTATTTTTCATGCAATAACTTTCAAATTACATTTTGCTTCTTCCTTAATGACTATATTCATTAAGAAAAAAATGCCCATGGACCATCTATCTCATGAATTCATTCAATTTAACAAACAATGGAGTGCTTGATCTTGAATTTCATTTCTTATTGATATTAATTGTTGAATTCAAAATAAGAGAGTGCCTTCCACCATTTCTCTTTAGCAGTTCTCCTCTTTTGACTCCAAACACACTTTTTGATACATTGATCATGAAATTAACACGTGTAGCTAAACAACCTACCATATTGATTGAATCAAACAAGCATAAACACCATTAAAACTCTAAATCCATTTAAATCCGGCAGTCAAAGGAGTCATTCATCATGGTTTGCATTTCGTACAAATGTGAATTGGTTTAATTCTGAAATAATTAAACATTCTATTCACCTCCTATGAATTAAGCTCCTCTTATTGTTACCAAGACTATTTTTTATGCAATAACTTTCAAATTACATTTTGCATCTTCCTTAATGACTATATTCATTATGAAAAAAATGCCCATGGACCATCTATCACATGAATTCATTCAATTTAACAAACAATGGAGTGCTTGATCTTGAATTTCATTTCTTATTGATATTAATTGTTGAATTCAAAATTAGAGAGTGCCTCCCACCAATTCTCATTTGCAATACTCCTCTTTTGACTCCAAACAC
Organism: Ceriops zippeliana; assembly: GCA_037897445.1. Lineage (NCBI taxonomy): Eukaryota > Viridiplantae > Streptophyta > Magnoliopsida > Malpighiales > Rhizophoraceae > Ceriops > Ceriops zippeliana. Next base: position 4,137 of record JBAPLH010002013.1, on the reverse strand, counting down.
ACTTTTTGATACATTGATCTTGAAATTAACTCTTGTGGCTAAACATCCCATCATATTGATTGAAGCAAACAAGTGTAAACACCATTAAAACTCTCAATCCATTTAAATCTATCAGTCAAAGAAATCATCCATCATGGTTTGCATTTCGTACAAATGTGAACTCGTTTAATTCTGAAATAACAAGACATTCTATTCACCTCCTGTGAATTAGGCTCCTCTTATTGTCACCAAGACTATTTTTCATGCAATAACTTTCAAATTACATTTTTTGTTCTTCCCTAATGACTATATTCATTATGAAAATAAAGCCCATGGACCATCTATCACATGAATTCATTCAATTTAACAAACAATGGAGTGCTTGATCTTGAATTTCATTTCTTATTGATATTAATTGTTGAATTCAAAGTAAGAGAGTGCCTCCCACCAATTCTCATTAGCAATGCTCCTCTTTTGACTCCAAACACACTTTTTGATACATTGATCATGAAATTAACACATCTGGCTAAACAACCTACCATATTGATTGAATCAAACAAGTATAAACACCATTAAAACTCTCAATCCATTTAAATCCGTCAGTCAAAGGAATCATTCATCGTGGTTTGAATTCCGTACCAATGTGAACTGGTTTAATTCTGAAATAATAAAACATTCTATTCACCTCCTATGAATTATGCTCCTCTTATTGTTCCCAAGACTATTGTTCATGCAATAACTTTCAAATTACATTTTGCTTCTTCCTTAATGACTATATTCATTATGAAAAAAATGCCCATGGACCATCTATCACATGAATTCATTCAATTTAACAAACAATGGAGTGCTGGATCTTGAATTTCATTTCTTATTGATATTAATTGTTGAATTCAAAATAAGAGAGTTCCTGCCACCAATTCTCTTTAGCGATGCTCCTCTTTTGAATCCAAACACACTTTTTGATACATTGATCATGAAATTAACACGTGTAGCTAAACAACCTACCATATTGATCGAATCAAACATGCATAAACACCATTAAAACTCTAAATCCATTTAAATCTGTCAGTCAAAGGAGTCATTCATCATGGTTTGCATTTCGTACAAATGTGAACTGTTTTAATTGTGAAATAATTAAACATTCTATTCACCTCCTGTGGATTAAGCTCCTCTTATTGTTACGAAGACTATTTTTCATGCAATAACTTTCAAATTACATTTTTCTTCTTCCTTAATGACTATATTCATTATGAAAAAAATGCCCATGGACCATCTATCACATGAATTCATTCAATTTAACAAACAATGGAGTGCTTGATCTTGAATTTCATTTCTTATTGATATTAATTGTTGAATTCAATATAAGAGAGTGCCTCCCACCAATTCTCATTAGCAATGCTCCTTTTTTGACTCCAAACACACTTTTTGATACATTGATCATGAAATTAACACATATGGCCAAACAAACTACCATATTGATTGAATCAAACAAGTATAAACACCATTAAAACTCTCAATCCATTTAAATCCGTCAGTCAAAGGAATTATTCATCATGGTTTGCATTACGTACAAATGATAACTAGTTTCATTCTGAAATAATAAGACATTCTAATCACCTAATAAGAATTATGCTCCTCTTATTCTTACCAAGACTATTTTTCATGCAATAACTTTCAAATTACATTTTGCTTCTTCCTTAATGACTATATTCATTATGAAAAATATGCCCATGGACCATCTATCAGATGAATTCATTCAATTTGACAAACAATGGACTGCTTGATCTTGAATTTCATTTCTTATTGATATTAATTGTGGAATTCGAAATAAGAGAGTGCCTCCCACCATTTCTCTTTAGCAATGCTACCCCTTTGACTCCAAACACACTTTTTGATATATTGATCATGAAATTAACACGTGTGACTAAACAACCTACCATATTGATTGAATCAAACAAGTATAAACACCATTAAAACTCTCAATCCATTTAAATCCGTCAGTCAAAGGAATCATTCATCATGGTTTGAATTCCGTACAAATGTGAACTGGTTTAATTCTGAAATAATAAAACATTCTATTCACCTTCTGTGAATTACGCTCCTCTTATTGTTACCAAGACTATTTTTCATGCAATAACTTTCAAATTACATTTTGCTTCTTCCTTAATGACTATATTAATTATGAAAAAAATGCCCATGGACCATCTATCACATCAATTCATTCAATTTAACAAACAATGGAGTGCTTGATCTTGAATTTCATTTCTTATTGATATTAATTGTTGAATTCAAAATAAGAGAGTTTCCGCCACCAATTCTCTTTAGCAATGCTCCTCTTTTGACTCCAAACACACTTTTTGATACATTGATCATGAAATTAACACGTGTAGCTAAACAACCTACCATATTGATTGAATCAAACAAGCATAAACACCATTAAAACTCTAAATCCATTTAAATCTGTCAGTCAAAGGAGTCATTCATCATGGTTTGCATTTCGTACAAATGTGAACTGGTTTAATTCTGAAATAATAAAACATTCTATTCAGCTCAAGTGAATTAAGCTCCTCTTATTCTTACGAAGACTATTTTTCATGCAATAACTTTCAAATTACATTTTGCTTCTTCCTTAATGACTATATTCATTATGAAAAAAATGCGCATGGACCATCTATCACATGAATTCATTCAATTTAACAAACAATGGAGTCCTTGATCTTGAATTTCATTTCTTATTGATATTAATTGTGGAATTCGAAATAATCCTCCCACCAATTCTCTTTAGCAATGCTCCTCTTTTGACTCCAAACACACTTTTTAATACATTGATAATGAAATTAACTCGTGTGGCTAAACAACCTACCATATTGATTGAATCAAACAAGTATAAACACCATTAGAACTCTCAATCCATTTAAATCAGTCAGTCAAAGGAATCATTCATCATGGTTTGCATTTCGTACAAATGATAACTAGTTTAATTGTGAAAAAATAAGACATTCTAATCACCTAATATGAATTATGATCCTCTTATTCTTACCAAGACTATTTTTCATGCAATAACTTTCAAATTACATTTTGCTTCTTCCTTAATGACTATATTCATTATGAAAAAAATGCCCATGGACCATCTATCAGATGAATTCATTCAATTTAACAAACAATGGAGTGCTTGATCTTGAATTTCATTTCTTATTGATATTAATTGTTGAATTCAAAATAAGAGAGTGCCTCCCACCAATTCTCATTAGCAATGCTCCTCTTTTGACTCCAAACACACTTTTTGATACATTGATCATGAAATTAACAACACGTGTGGCTAAACAACCCATCATATTTGATTGAGGCAAACAAGTATAAACACCATTAAAACTCTCAATCCATTTAAATCTATCAGTCAAAGAAATCATCCATCATGGTTTGCATTTCGTACAAATGTGAACTCGTTTAATTCTGAAATAACAAGACATTCTATTCACCTCCTATGAATTAGGCTCCTCTTATTGTTACCAAGACTATTTTTCATGCAATAACTTTCAAATTACATTTGAAAATAAAGCCCATGGACCATCTATCACATGAATTCATTCAATTTAACAAACAATGGAGTGCTTGATCTTGAATTTCATTTCTTATTGATATTAATTGTTGAATTCAATATAAGAGAGTGCCTCCCACCAATTCTCATTAGCAATGCTCCTCTTTTGACTCCAAACACACTTTTTGATACATTGATCATGAAATTAACACATCTGGCTAAACAACCTACCATATTGATTGAATCAAACAAGTATAAACACCATTGAAACTCTCAATCCATTTCAATCCGTCAGTCAAAGGAATCATTCATCATGGTTTGAATTCCGTACCAATGTGAACTGGTTTAATTCTGAAATAATCAAACATTCTATTCACCTCCTGTGAATTAGGCTCCTCTTATTGTTACCAAGACTATTTTTAACGCAATAACTTTCAAATTACATTTTGCTTCTTCCTTAATGACTATATTCATTATGAAAAAAATGCCCATGGACCATCTATCACTTGAATTCATTCAATTTAACAAACAATGGAGTGCTTGATCTTGAATTTCATTTCTTATTGATATTAATTGTTGAATTCAAAATAAGAGAGTTCCTGCCACCAATTCTCTTTAGC
>JBAPLH010002012.1:0-19144 GCA_037897445.1 Ceriops zippeliana | reverse complement strand
AAATGTTTTCTGGTTTAATTCCTAAATAATGAGAATTTCTAATCACCTCAAGTTAATTAGGCTCCTCATGTTGTTACCAGGACTATTTTTCATGCAATAACCTTGAAATTAACATTGGTTTCTTTCTTAACAACTATATTCATTTTGAAAAAAATGCCCGTGGACCATCAATTACATGAATTCATTCAATTTAACAAACAATTCAGTCCTTGATTTCGAATTGCATTTCTTAATGATAGTATTTGTTGAATTCAAAATTAAAGAGTTGCTCCCATCTTTATTGGTTAACAAGCCTCTTCTTTTGATTCCAAACACACTATTTGATACATTGATCATGAAATATAACACATGTGGCTAAACAACCTAGTATATTAATTGATTCAAACAAGTATAAGCACCAATAAAAATCAAAATCTATTTAAATCTATCGGCCACAGGTGCCATTCATCAGGGTTTGCATTTCGTACAAATGTTAACTGGTTTAATTCCTAAATAATGAGAATTTCTAATCACCTCAAGTTAATTAGGCTCCTCATGTTGTTACCAGGACTATTTTTCATGCAATAACCTTGAAATTAACATTTGTTTCTTTCTTAATAACTATATTCATTTAGAAAAAAATGCCCGTGGACCATCAATTACATGAATTCATTCAATTTAACATTTAATTCAGTCCTTGATTTTGAATTGCATTTCTTGTTGATATTATTTGTTGAATTCAAAATTAAAGAGTTGCTCCCATCATTTTTGGTTAACAAGCCTCTTCTTTTGATTCCAAACACACTTTTTGATACATTGATCATGAAATATATAACACATGTGTGCTAAACAACCTAGTATATTAATTGATTCAAACAAGTATAAGCACCAATAAAAATCAAAATCTATTTAAATCTATCGGCCACAGGTGCCATTCATCAGGGTTTGCATTTCGTACAAATGTTAACTGGTTTAATTCCTAAATAATGAGAATTTCTAATCACCTCAAGTTAATTAGGCTCCTCATGTTGTTACCAGGACTATTTTTCATGCAATAACCTTGAAATTAACATTTGTTTCTTTCTTAATAACTATATTCATTTTGAAAAAAATGCCCGTGGACCATCAATTACATGAATTCATTCAATTTAACAAACAATTCAGTCCTTGATTTTGAATTGCATTTCTTAATGATATTATTTGTTGAATTCAAAATTAAAGAGTTGCTCCCATCTTTTTTGGTTAACAAGCCTCTTCTTTTGATTCCAAACACACTTTTTGATACATTGATCATGAAATATAACACATGTGGGCTAAACAACCTAGTATATTAATTGATTCAAACAAGTATAAGCACCAATAAAAATCAAAATCTATTTAAATCTATCGGCCAAAAGGCGCCATTCATCAGGGTTTGCATTTCGTACAAATGTTAACTGGTTTAATTCCTAAATAATGAGAATTTCTAATCACCTCATGTTAATCAGGCTCCTCTTCTTGTTACCAGGACTATTTTTCATGCAATAACCTTGAAATTAACATTTGTTTCTTTCTTAATAACTATATTCATTTTGAAAAAAATGCCCGTGGACCATCAATTACATGAATTCATTCAATTTAACAAACAATTCAGTCCTTGATTTTGAATTGCATTTCTTAATGATATTATTTGTTGAATTCAAAATTAAAGAGTTGCTCCCATCTTTTTTGGTTAACAAGCCTCTTCTTTTGATTCCAAACACACTTTTTGATACATTGATCATGAAATATAACACATGTGGCTAAACAACCTAGTATATTAATTGATTCAAACAAGTATAAACACTAATAAAAATCCAAATCCATTTAAATCCATTGGCAAAAGGTGCCATTCATCTGGGTTTGCATTTCGTACAAATGTTAACTGGTTTAATTCCTAAATAATGAGAATTTCTAATCACCTCATGTTAATTAGGCTCCTCTTGTTGTTACCAGGACTATTTTTCATGCAATAACCTTGAAATTAACTTTTGTTTCTTTCTTAATAACTATATTCATTTTGAAAAAAATGCCCGTGGACCATCAATTACATGAATTCATTCAATTTAACAAACAATTCAGTCCTTGATTTTGAATTGCATTTCTTAATGATATTATTTGTTGAATTCAAAATTAAAGAGTTGCTCCCATCTTTTTTGGTTAACAAGCCTCTTCTTTTGATTCCAAACACACTTTTTGATACATTGATCATGAAATATAACACATGTGGCTAAACAACCTAGTATATTAATTGATTCAAACAAGTATAAACACTAATAAAAATCCAAAATCTATTTAAATCTATTGGCAAAAGGTGCCATTCATCAGGGCTTTGCATTTCGTACAAATGTTAACTGGTTTAATTCCTAAATAATGAGAATTTCTAATCACCTCATGTTAATTAGGCTCCTCATGTTGTTACCAGGACTATTTTTCATGCAATAACCTTGAAATTAACATTTGTTTCTTTCTTAATAACTATATTCATTTTGAAAAAAATGCCCGTGGACCATCAATTACATGAATTCATTCAATTTAACATTTAATTCAGTCCTTGATTTTGAATTGCATTTCTTAATTGATATTATTTGTTGAATTCAAAATTAAAGAGTTGCTCCCATCTTTTTTGGTTAACAAGCCTCTTCTTTTGATTCCAAACACACTTTTTGATACATTGATCATGAAATATAACACATGTGGCTAAACAACCTAGTATATTAATTGATTCAAACAAGTATAAACACTAATAAAAATCCAAAATCCATTTAAATCTATTGGAAAAAGGTGCCATTCATCTGGGTTTGCATTTCGTACAAATGTTAACTGGTTTAATTCCTAAATAATGAGAATTTCTAATCACCTCATGTTAATTAGGCTCCTCATTCTTGTTACCAGGACTATTTTTCATGCAATAACCTTGAAATTAACATTTGTTTCTTTCTTAACTAACTATATTCATTTTGAAAAAAATGCCCGTGGACCATCAATTACATGAATTCATTCAATTTAACAAACAATTCAGTCCTTGATTTTGAATTGCATTTCTTAATGATATTATTTGTTGAATTCAAAATTAAAGAGTTGCTCCCATCTTTTTTGGTTAACAAGCCTCTTCTTTTGATTCCAAACACACTTTTTGATACATTGATCATGAAATATAACACATGTGGCTAAACAACCTAGTATATTAATTGATTCAAACAAGTATAAGCACTAATAAAAATCAAAATCCATTTAAATCTATTGGCCAAAAGGTGCCATTCATCAGGGTTTGCATTTCGTACAAATGTTAACTGGTTTAATTCCTAAATAATGAGAATTTCTAATCACCTCAATGTTAATCAGGCTCCTCATCTTGTTACCAGGACTATTTTTCATGCAATAACCTTGAAATTAACATTTGTTTCTTTCTTAATAACTATATTCATTTTGAAAAAAATGCCCGTGGACCATCAATTACATGAATTCATTCAATTTAACAAACAATTCAGTCCTTGATTTTGAATTGCATTTCTTAATGATATTATTTGTTGAATTCAAAATTAAAGAGTTGCTCCCATCTTTTTTGGTTAACAAGCCTCTTCTTTTGATTCCAAACACACTTTTTGATACATTGATCATGAAATATAACACATGTGGCTAAACAACCTAGTATATTAATTGATTCAAACAAGTATAAACACTAATAAAAATCCAAAATCCATTTAAATCCATTGGCCAAAGGTGCCATTCATCAGGGTTTGCATTTCGTACAAATGTTTAACTGGTTTAATTCCTAAATAATGAGAATTTCTAATCACCTCATGTTAATTAGGCTCCTCATTATTGTTACCAGGACTATTTTTCATGCAATAACCTTGAAATTAACATTTGTTTCTTTCTTAATAACTATATTCATTTTGAAAAAAATGCCCGTGGACCATCAATTACATGAATTCATTCAATTTAACAAACAATTCAGTCCTTGATTTTGAATTGCATTTCTTAATGATATTATTTGTTGAATTCAAAATTAAAGAGTTGCTCCCATCTTTTTTGGTTAACAAGCCTCTTCTTTTGATTCCAAACACACTTTTTGATACATTGATCATGAAATATAACACATGTGGCTAAACAACCTAGTATATTAATTGATTCAAACAAGTATAAGTACCAATAAAAATCAAAATCTATTTAAATCTATCGGCCACAGGTGCCATTCATCAGGGTTTGCATTTCGTACAAATGTTAACTGGTTTAATTCCTAAATAATGAGAATTTCTAATCACCTCATGTTAATTAGGCTCCTCTTCTTGTTACCAGGACTATTTTTCATGCAATAACCTTGAAATTAACATTTGTTTCTTTCTTAATAACTATATTCATTTTGAAAAAAATGCCCGTGGACCATCAATTACATGAATTCATTCAATTTAACATTAAAATTCAGTCCTTGATTTTGAATTGCATTTCTTAATGATATTATTTGTTGAATTCAAAATTAAAGAGTTGCTCCCATCTTTTTTGGTTAACAAGCCTCTTCTTTTGATTCCAAACACACTTTTTGATACATTGATCATGAAATATAACACATGTGGCTAAACAACCTAGTATATTAATTGATTCAAACAAGTATAAACACTAATAAAAATCAAAATCTATTTAAATCTATCGGCCAAAAGGTGCCATTCATCAGGGTTTGCATTTCGTACAAATGTTAACTGGTTTAATTCCTAAATAATGAGAATTTCTAATCACCTCATGTTAATCAGGCTCCTCTTCTTGTTACCAGGACTATTTTTCATGCAATAACCTTGAAATTAACATTTTGTTTCTTTCTTAATAACTATATTCATTTTGAAAAAAATGCCCGTGGACCATCAATTACATGAATTCATTCAATTTAACAAACAATTCAGTCCTTGATTTTGAATTGCATTTCTTAATGATATTATTTGTTGAATTCAAAATTAAAGAGTTGCTCCCATCTTTTTTGGTTAACAAGCCTCTTCTTTTGATTCCAAACACACTTTTTGATACATTGATCATGAAATATAACACATGTGGCTAAACAACCTAGTATATTAATTGATTCAAACAAGTATAAACACACTAAATAAAAATCCAAATCCATTTAAATCCATTGGCAAAAGGTGCCATTCATCAGGGGTTTGCATTTCGTACAAATGTGTTTAACTGGTTTAATTCCTAAATAATGAGAATTTCTAATCACCTCATGTTAATTAGGCTCCTCTTGTTGTTACCAGGACTATTTTTCATGCAATAACCTTGAAATTAACATTGGTTTCTTTCTTAATAACTATATTCATTTTGAAAAAAAATGCCCGTGGACCATCAATTACATGAATTCATTCAATTTAACAAACAATTCAGTCCTTGATTTTGAATTGCATTTCTTAATGATATTATTTGTTGAATTCAAAATTAAAGAGTTGCTCCCATCTTTTTTGGTTAACAAGCCTCTTCTTTTGATTCCAAACACACTATTTGATACATTGATCATGAAATATAACACATGTGGCTAAACAACCTAGTATATTAATTGATTCAAACAAGTATAAGCACCAATAAAAATCAAAATCTATTTAAATCTATCGGCCACAGGTGCCATTCATCAGGGTTTGCATTTCGTACAAATGTTAACTGGTTTAATTCCTAAATAATGAGAATTTCTAATCACCTCAAGTTAATTTAGGCTCCTCATGTTGTTACCAGGACTATTTTTCATGCAATAACCTTGAAATTAACATTTGTTTCTTTCTTAATAACTATATTCATTTTGAAAAAAATGCCCGTGGACCATCAATTACATGAATTCATTCAATTTAACATTTAATTCAGTCCTTGATTTTGAATTGCATTTCTTGTTGATATTATTTGTTGAATTCAAAATTAAAGAGTTGCTCCCATCATTTTTTGGTTAACAAGCCTCTTCTTTTGATTCCAAACACACTTTTTGATACATTGATCATGAAATATAACACATGTGGCTAAACAACCTAGTATATTAATTGATTCAAACAAGTATAAAGCACCAATAAAAAATCAAAATCTATTTAAATCTATCGGCCACAGGTGCCATTCATCTGGTTTGCATTTCGTACAAATGTTAACTGGTTTAATTCCTAAATAATGAGAATTTCTAATCACCTCATGTTAATCAGGCTCCTCTTTCTTGTTACCAGGACTATTTTTCATGCAATAACCTTGAAATTAACATTTGTTTCTTTCTTAATAACTATATTCATTTTGAAAAAAATGCCCGTGGACCATCAATTACATGAATTCATTCAATTTAACAAACAATTCAGTCCTTGTTTTTGAATTGCATTTCTTAATGATATTATTTGTTGAATTCAAAATTAAAGAGTTGCTCCCATCTTTTTTGGTTAACAAGCCTCTTCTTTTGATTCCAAACACACTTTTTGATACATTGATCATGAAATATAACACATGTGGCTAAACAACCTAGTATATTAATTGATTCAAACAAGTATAAGTACTAATAAAAATCAAAATCTATTTAAATCTATCGGCCATAGGTGCCATTCATCAGGGTTTGCATTTCGTACAAATGTTAACTGGTTTAAGTCCTAAATAATGAGAATTTCTAATCACCTCATGTTAATCAGGCTCCTCTTCTTGTTACCATGACTATTTTTCATGCAATAACCTTGAAATTAACATTTTGTTTCTTTCTTAATAACTATATTCATTTTGAAAAAAAATGCCCGTGGACCATCAATTACATGAATCCATGCAATTTAACATTAAATTCTGTCCTTGATTTTGAATTGCATTTCTTATTGATATTATTTGTTGAATTCAAAATTAAAGAGTTGCTCCCATCTTTTTTGGTTAACAAGCCTCTTCTTTTGATTCCAAACACACTTTTTGATACATTGATCATGAAATATAACACATGTGGCTAAACAACCTAGTATATTAATTGATTCAAACAAGTATAAAACACTAATAAAAATCCAAATCCATTTAAATCCATTGGCAAAAGGTGCCATTCATCAGGGTTTTGCATTTCGTACAAATGTTAACTGGTTTAATTCCTAAATAATGAGAATTTCTAATCACCTCATGTTAATTAGGCTCCTCTTATTGTTACCAGGACTATTTTTCATGCAATAACCTTGAAATTAACATTTGTTTCTTTCTTAATAACTATATTCATTTTGAAAAAAATGCCCGTGGACCATCAATTACATGAATTTCATTCAATTTAACAAACAATTCAGTCCTTGATTTTGAATTGCATTTCTTAATGATATTATTTGTTGAATTCAAAATTAAAGAGTTGCTCCCATCTTTTTTGGTTAACAAGCCTCTTCTTTTGATTCCAAACACACTATTTTGATACATTGATCATGAAATATAACACATGTGGCTAAACAACCTAGTATATTAATTGATTCAAACAAGTATAAAACACTAATAAAAATCCAAATCCATTTAAATCCATTGGCAAAAGGTGCCATTCATCAGGGTTTGCATTTCGTACAAATGTTTTCTGGTTTAATTCCTAAATAATGAGAATTTCTAATCACCTCAAGTTAATTAGGCTCCTCATGTTGTTACCAGGACTATTTTTTTCATGCAATAACCTTGAAATTAACATTTGTTTCTTTCTTAATAACTATATTCATTTTGAAAAAAATGCCCGTGGACCATCAATTACATGAATTCATTCAATTTAACAAACAATTCAGTCCTTGATTTTGAATTGCATTTCTTAATGATAGTATTTGTTGAATTCAAAATTAAAGAGTTGCTCCCATCTTTTTTGGTTAACAAGCCTCTTCTTTTGATTCCAAACACACTTTTTGATACATTGATCATGAAATATAACACATGTGGCTAAACAACCTAGTATATTAATTGATTCAAACAAGTATAAACACCAATAAAAATCAAAATCTATTTAAATCTATCGGCCAAGGTGCCATTCATCAGGGGTTGCATTTCGTACAAATGTTAACTGGTTTAATTCCTAAATAATGAGAATTTCTAATCACCTCATGTTAATTAGGCTCCTCTTCTTGTTACCAGGACTATTTTTCATGCAATAACCTTGAAATTAACATTTGTTTCTTTCTTTAATAACTATATTCATTTTGAAAAAAATGCCCGTGGACCATCAATTACATGAATTCATTCAATTTAACAAACAATTCAGTCCTTGATTTTGAATTGCATTTCTTAATGATATTATTTGTTGAATTCAAAATTAAAGAGTTGCTCCCATCTTTTTTGGTTAACAAGCCTCTTCTTTTGATTCCAAACACACTTTTTGATATATTGATCATGAAGTATAACACATGTGGCTAAACAACCTAGTATATTAATTGATTCAAACAAGTATAAAGACTAATAAAAATCCAAATCCATTTAAATCCATTGGAAAAAGGTGCCATTCATCTGGGTTTGCATTTCGTACAAATGTTTTCTGGTTTAATTCCTAAATAATGAGAATTTCTAATCACCTCAAGTTAATTAGGCTCCTCATGTTGTTACCAGGACTATTTTTCATGCAATAACCTTGAAATTAACATTGGTTTCTTTCTTAACAACTATATTCATTTTGAAAAAAATGCCCGTGGACCATCAATTACATGAATTCATTCAATTTAACAAACAATTCAGTCCTTGATTTTGAATTGCATTTCTTAATGATAGTATTTGTTGAATTCAAAATTAAAGAGTTGCTCCCATCTTTTTTGGTTAACAAGCCTCTTCTTTTGATTCCAAACACACTATTTTGATACATTGATCATGAAATATAACACATGTGGCTAAACAACCTAGTATATTAATTGATTCAAACAAGTATAAGCACCAATAAAAATCAAAATCTATTTAAATCTATCGGCCACAGGTGCCATTCATCAGGGTTTGCATTTCGTACAAATGTTAACTGGTTTAATTCCTAAATAATGAGAATTTCTAATCACCTCAAGTTAATTAGGCTCCTCATGTTGTTACCAGGACTATTTTTCATGCAATAACCTTGAAATTAACATTTGTTTCTTTCTTAATAAACTATATTCATTTTGAAAAAAATGCCCGTGGACCATCAATTACATGAATTCATTCAATTTAACATTTAATTCAGTCCTTGATTTTGAATTGCATTTCTTGTTGATATTATTTGTTGAATTCAAAATTAAAGAGTTGCTCCCATCATTTTTGGTTAACAAGCCTCTTCTTTTGATTCCAACACACTTTTTGATACATTGATCATGAAATATAACACATGTGTCTAAACAACCTAGTATATTAATTGATTCAAACAAGTATAAGCACCAATAAAAATCAAAAATCTATTTAAATCTATCGGCCACAGGCGCCATTCATCTGTGTTTGCATTTCGTACAAATGTTAACTGGTTTAATTCCAAAATAATGAGAATTTCTAATGACCTCATGTTAATCAGGCTCCTTTTCTTGTTACCGGGACTATTTTTCATGCAATAACCTTGAAATTAACATTTGTTTCTTTCTTAATAACTATATTCATTTTGAAAAAAATGCCCGTGGACCATCAATTACATGAATTCATTCAATTTAACAAACAATTCAGTCCTTGATTTTGAATTGCATTTCTTAATGATATTATTTGTTGAATTCAAAATTAAAGAGTTGCTCCCATCTTTTTTGGTTAACAAGCCTCTTCTTTTGATTCCAAACACACTATTTGATACATTGATCATGAAATATAACACATGTGGCTAAACAACCTAGTATATTAATTGATTCAAACAAGTATAAGTAGCAATAAAAATCAAAATCTATTTAAATCTATCGGCCATAGGTGCCATTCATCAGGGTTTGCATTTCGTACAAATGTTAACTGGTTTAAGTCCTAAATAATGAGAATTTCTAATCACCTCATGTTAATCAGGCTCCTCTTCTTGTTACCAGGACTATTTTTCATGCAATAACCTTGAAATTAACTTTTGTTTCTTTCTTAATAACTATATTCATTTTGAAAAAAATGCCCGTGGACCATCAATTACATGAATCCATTCAATTTAACATTAAATTCAGTCCTTGATTTTGAATTGCATTTCTTATTGATATTATTTGTTGAATTCAAAATTAAAGAGTTGCTCCCATCATTTTTGGTTAACAAGCCTCTTCTTTTGATTCCAAACACACTTTTTGATACATTGATCATGAAATATAACACATGTGGCTAAACAACCTAGTATATTAATTGATTCAAACAAGTATAAACACTAATAAAAATCCAAATCCATTTAAATCCATTGGCAAAAGGTGCCATTCATCAGGTTTGCATTTCGTACAAATGTTAACTGGTTTAATTCCTAAATAATGAGAATTTCTAATCACCTCATGTTAATTAGGCTCCTCTTATTGTTACCAGGACTATTTTTTCATGCAATAACCTTGAAATTAACATCTGTTTCTTTCTTAATAACTATATTCATTTTGAAAAAAATGCCCGTGGACCATCAATTACATGAATTCATTCAATTTAACAAACAATTCAGTCCTTGATTTTGAATTGCATTTCTTAATGATATTATTTGTTGAATTCAAAATTAAAGAGTTGCTCCCATCTTTTTTGGTTAACAAGCCTCTTCTTTTGATTCCAAACACACTTTTTGATACATTGATCATGAAGTATAACACATGTGGCTAAACAACCTAGTATATTAATTGATTCAAACAAGTATAAACACTAATAAAAATCCAAATCCATTTAAATCCATTGGCAAAAGGTGCCATTCATCTGGGTTTGCATTTCGTACAAATGTTTTCTGGTTTAATTCCTAAATAATGAGAATTTCTAATCACCTCAAGTTAATTAGGCTCCTCATGTTGTTACCAGGACTATTTTTCATGCAATAACCTTGAAATTAACATTTGTTTCTTTCTTAATAACTATATTCATTTTGAAAAAAATGCCCGTGGACCATCAATTACATGAATTCATTCAATTTAACAAACAATTCAGTCCTTGATTTTGAATTGCATTTCTTAATGATAGTATTTGTTGAATTCAAAATTAAAGAGTTGCTCCCATCTTTTTTGGTTAACAAGCCTCTTCTTTTGATTCCAAACACACTATTTGATACATTGATCATGAAATATAACACATGTGGCTAAACAACCTAGTATATTAATTGATTCAAACAAGTATAAGCACCAATAAAAATCAAAATCTATTTAAATCTATCGGCCACAGGTGCCATTCATCAGGGTTTGCATTTCGTACAAATGTTAACTGGTTTAATTCCTAAATAATGAGAATTTCTAATCACCTCAATGTTAATTAGGCTCCTCTTGTTGTTACCAGGACTATTTTTCATGCAATAACCTTGAAATTAACATTTGTTTCTTTCTTAATAACTATATTCATTTTGAAAAAAATGCCCGTGGACCATCAATTACATGAATTCATTCAATTTAACAAACAATTCAGTCCTTGATTTTGAATTGCATTTCTTAATGATATTATTTGTTGAATTCAAAATTAAAGAGTTGCTCCCATCTTTTTTGGTTAACAAGCCTCTTCTTTTGATTCCAAACACACTTTTTGATACATTGATCATGAAGTATAACACATGTGGCTAAACAACCTAGTATATTAATTGATTCAAACAAGTATAAAGACTAATAAAAATCCAAATCCATTTAAATCCATTGGCAAAAAGGTGCCATTCATCAGGGTTTTGCATTTCGTACAAATGTTTTCTGGTTTAATTCCTAAATAATGAGAATTTCTAATCACCTCAAGTTAATTAGGCTCCTCATGTTGTTACCAGGACTATTTTTCATGCAATAACCTTGAAATTAACATTTGTTTTTCTTTCTTAATAACTATATTCATTTTGAAAAAAATGCCCGTGGACCATCAATTACATGAATTCATTCAATTTAACAAACAATTCAGTCCTTGATTTTGAATTGCATTTCTTAATTGATATTATTTGTTGAATTCAAAATTAAAGAGTTGCTCCCATCTTTTTTGGTTAACAAGCCTCTTCTTTTGATTCCAAACACACTATTTGATACATTGATCATGAAATATAACACATGTGGCTAAACAACCTAGTATATTAATTGATTCAAACAAGTATAAGCACCAATAAAAATCAAAATCTATTTAAATCTATCGGCCACAGGTGCCATTCATCAGGGTTTGCATTTCGTACAAATGTTAACTGGTTTAATTCCTAAATAATGAGAATTTCTAATCACCTCAAGTTAATTAGGCTCCTCATGTTGTTACCAGGACTATTTTTCATGCAATAACCTTGAAATTAACATTTGTTTCTTTCTTAATAACTATATTCATTTTGAAAAAAAAATGCCCGTGGACCATCAATTACATGAATTCATTCAATTTAACATTTAATTCAGTCCTTGATTTTGAATTGCATTTCTTAATTGATATTATTTGTTGAATTCAAAATTAAAGAGTTGCTCCCATCATTTTTGGTTAACAAGCCTCTTCTTTTGATTCCAAACACACTTTTTTGATACATTGATCATGAAGTATAACACATGTGGCTAAACAACCTAGTATATTAATTGATTCAAACAAGTATAAACACTAATAAAAATCCAAAATCCATTTAAATCCATTGGCAAAAGGTGCCATTCATCAGGGTTTGCATTTCGTACAAATGTTAACTGGTTTAATTCCCTAAATAATGAGAATTTCTAATCACCTCAAGTTAATTAGGCTCCTCTTGTTGTTACCAGGACTATTTTTCATGCAATAACCTTGAAATTAACATTTGTTTCTTTCTTAATAACTATATTCATTTTGAAAAAAAATGCCCGTGGACCATCAATTACATGAATTCATTCAATTTAACAAACAATTCAGTCCTTGATTTTGAATTGCATTTCTTAATGATATTATTTGTTGAATTCAAAATTAAAGAGTTGCTCCCATCTTTTTTGGTTAACAAGCCTCTTCTTTTGATTCCAAACACACTTTTTGATACATTGATCATGAAATATAACACATGTGGCTAAACAACCTAGTATATTAATTGATTCAAACAAGTATAAAAACACCAATAAAAAATCAAAATCTATTTAAATCTATCGGCAAAAGGTGCCATTCATCAGGGGTTGCATTTCGTACAAATGTTAACTGGTTTAATTCCTAAATAATGAGAATTTCTAATCACCTCATGTTAATCAGGCTCCTCTTCTTGTTACCAGGACTATTTTTCATGCAATAACCTTGAAATTAACTTTTGTTTCTTTCTTAATAACTATATTCATTTTGAAAAAAATGCCCGTGGACCATCAATTACATGAATTCATTCAATTTAACAAACAATTCAGTCCTTGATTTTGAATTGCATTTCTTAATGATATTATTTGTTGAATTCAAAATTAAAGAGTTGCTCCCATCTTTTTTGGTTAACAAGCCTCTTCTTTTGATTCCAAACACACTTTTTGATATATTGATCATGAAGTATAACACATGTGGCTAAACAACCTAGTATATTAATTGATTCAAACAAGTATAAAGACTAATAAAAATCCAAATCCATTTAAATCCATTGGAAAAAGGTGCCATTCATCTGGGTTTGCATTTCGTACAAATGTTTTCTGGTTTAATTCCTAAATAATGAGAATTTCTAATCACCTCAAGTTAATTAGGCTCCTCATGTTGTTACCAGGACTATTTTTCATGCAATAACCTTGAAATTAACATTGGTTTCTTTCTTAACAACTATATTCATTTTGAAAAAAATGCCCGTGGACCATCAATTACATGAATTCATTCAATTTAACAAACAATTCAGTCCTTGATTTCGAATTGCATTTCTTAATGATAGTATTTGTTGAATTCAAAATTAAAGAGTTGCTCCCATCTTTTTTTGGTTAACAAGCCTCTTCTTTTGATTCCAAACACACTATTTGATACATTGATCATGAAATATAACACATGTGGCTAAACAACCTAGTATATTAATTGATTCAAACAAGTATAAAAACACCAATAAAAATCAAAAATCTATTTAAATCTATCGGCCACAGGTGCCATTCATCAGGGTTTGCATTTCGTACAAATGTTAACTGGTTTAATTCCTAAATAATGAGAATTTCTAATCACCTCAAGTTAATTAGGCTCCTCATGTTGTTACCAGGACTATTTTTCATGCAATAACCTTGAAATTAACATTTGTTTCTTTCTTAATAACTATATTCATTTAGAAAAAAATGCCCGTGGACCATCAATTACATGAATTCATTCAATTTAACATTTAATTCAGTCCTTGATTTTGAATTGCATTTCTTGTTGATATTATTTGTTGAATTCAAAATTAAAGAGTTGCTCCCATCATTTTTGGTTAACAAGCCTCTTCTTTTGATTCCAAACACACTTTTTGATACATTGATCATGAAATATAACACATGTGTCTAAACAACCTAGTATATTAATTGATTCAAACAAGTATAAGCACCAATAAAAATCAAAATCTATTTAAATCTATCGGCCACAGGCGCCATTCATCTGTGTTTGCATTTCGTACAAATGTTAACTGGTTTAATTCCAAAATAATGAGAATTTCTAATGACCTCATGTTAATCAGGCTCCTTTTCTTGTTACCGGGACTATTTTTCATGCAATAACCTTGAAATTAACATTTGTTTCTTTCTTAATAACTATATTCATTTTGAAAAAAATGCCCGTGGACCATCAATTACATGAATTCATTCAATTTAACAAACAATTCAGTCCTTGTTTTTGAATTGCATTTCTTAATGATATTATTTGTTGAATTCAAAATTAAAGAGTTGCTCCCATCTTTTTTGGTTAACAAGCCTCTTCTTTTGATTCCAAACACACTATTTGATACATTGATCATGAAATATAACACATGTGGCTAAACAACCTAGTCTATTAATTGATTCAAACAAGTATAAGTAGCAATAAAAATCAAAATCTATTTAAATCTATCGGTCATAGGTGCCATTCATCAGGGTTTGCATTTCGTACAAATGTTAACTGGTTTAAGTCCTAAATAATGAGAATTTCTAATCACCTCATGTTAATCAGGCTCCTCTTCTTGTTACCAGGACTATATTTCATGCAATAACCTTGAAATTAACTTTTGTTTCTTTCTTAATAACTATATTCATTTTGAAAAAAATGCCCGTGGACCATCAATTACATGAATCCATTCAATTTAACATTAAATTCAGTCCTTGATTTTGAATTGCATTTCTTATTGATATTATCTGTTGAATTCAAAATTAAAGAGTTGCTCCCATCATTTTTGGTTAACAAGCCTCTTCTTTTGATTCCAAACACACTTTTTGATACATTGATTGTGAAATATAACACATGTGGCTAAACAACCTAGTATATTAATTGATTCAAACAAGTATAAACACTAATAAAAATCCAAATCCATTTAAATCCATTGGCAAAAGGTGCCATTCATCAGGTCTTGCATTTCGTACAAATGTTAACTGGTTTAATTCCTAAATAATGAGAATTTCTAATCACCTCATGTTAATTAGGCTCCTCTTATTGTTACCAGGACTATTTTTCATGCAATAACCTTGAAATTAACATCTGTTTCTTTCTTAATAACTATATTCATTTTGGAAAAAATGCCCGTGGACCATCAATTACATGAATTCATTCAATTTAACAAACACTTCAGTCCTTGATTTTGAATTGCATTTCTTAATGATATTATTTGTTGAATTCAAAATTAAAGAGTTGCTCCCATCTTTTTTGGTTAACAAGCCTCTTCTTTTGATTCCAAACACACATTTTGATACATTGATGATGAAGTATAACACATGTGGCTAAACAACCTAGTATATTAATTGATTCAAACAAGTATAAACACTAATAAAAATCCAAATCCATTTAAATCCATTGGCAAAAGGTGTCATTCCTCTGTGTTTGCATTTCGTACAAATGTTTTCTGGTTTAATTCCTCTATAATGAGAATTTCTAATCACCTCAAGTTAATTAGGCTCCTCATGTTGTTACTAGGACTATTTTTCATGCAATAACCTTGAAATTAACATTTGTTTCTTTCTTAATAACTATATTCATTTTGAAAAAAATGCCCGTGGACCATCAATTACATGAATTCATTCAATTTAACAAACAATTCAGTCCTTGATTTTGAATTGCATTTCTTAATGATAGTATTTGTTGAATTCAAAATTAAAGAGTTCCTCCCATCTTTTTTGGTTAACAAGCCTCTTCTTTTGATTCCAAACACACTATTTGATACATTGATCATGAAATATAACACATGTGGCTAAACAACCTAGTATATTAATTGATTCAAACAAGTATAAGCACCAATAAAAATCAAAATCTATTTAAATCTATCGGCACAAGTGCCATTCATCAGAGGTTGCATTTCGTACAAATGTTAACTGGTTTAATTCCTAAATAATGAGAATTTCTAATCACCTCATGTTAATCAGGCTCCTCTTCTTGTTACCAGGACTATTTTTCATGCAATAACCTTGAAATTAACTTTTGTTTCTTTCTTAATAACTATATTCATTTTGAAAAAAATGCCCGTGGACCATCAATTACATGAATTCATTCAATTTAACAAACAATTCAGTCCTTGATTTTGAATTGCATTTCTTAATGATATTATTTGTTGAATTCAAAATTAAAGAGTTGCTCCCATCTTTTTTGGTTAACAAGCCTCTTCTTTTGATTCCAAACACACTTTTTGATACATTGATCATGAAGTATAACACATGTGGCTAAACAACCTAGTATATTAATTGATTCAAACAAGTATAAACACTAATAAAAATCCAAATCCATTTAAATCCATTGGCAAAAGGTGCCATTCATCAGGGCTTGCATTTCGTACAAATGTTAACTGGTTTAATTCCTAAATAATGAGAATTTCTAATCACCTCATGTTAATTAGGCTCCTCTTGTTGTTACCAGAACTATTTTTCATGCAATAACCTTGAAATTAACATCTGTTTCTTTCTTAATAACTATATTCATTTTGAAAAAAATGCCCGTGGACCATCAATTACATGAATTCATTCAATTTAACAAACAATTCAGTCCTTTATTTTGAATTGCTTTTCTTAATGATAGTATTTGTTGAATTCAAAATTAAAGAGTTCCTCCCATCTTTTTTGGTTAACAAGCCTCTTCTTTTGATTCCAAACACACTATTTGATACATTGATCATGAAATATAACACATGTGGCTAAACAACCTAGTATATTAATTGATTCAAACAAGTATAAGCACCAATAAAAATCAAAATCTATTTAAATCTATCGGCCATAGGTGCCATTCATCAGGGGTTGCATTTCTTACAAATGTTAACTGGTTTAATTCCTAAATAATGAGAATTTCTAATCACCTCATGTTAATCAGGCTCCTCTTCTTGTTACCAGGACTATTTTTCATGCAATAACCTTGAAATTAACTTTTGTTTCTTTCTTAATAACTATATTCATTTTGAAAAAAGTGCCCGTCGACCATCAATTACATGAATCCATTCAATTTAACATTAAATTCTGTCCTTGATTTTGAATTGCATTTCTTCTTGATATTATTTGTTGAATTCAAAATTAAAGAGTTGCTCGCATCATTTTTGGTTAACAAGCCTCTTCTTTTGATTGCAAATACGCTATTTGATACATTGATCATGAAATATAACACATGTGGCTAAACAACCTAGTATATTAATTGATTCAAACAAGTATAAACACCAATAAAAATCCAAATCTATTTAAATCCTCAGGCAAAAGGTGCCATTCATCATTGATTGCATTTCGTACAAATGTTAACTGGTTTAATTCCTAAATAATGAGAATTTCTGATCACCTCATGTTAATTAGGCTCCTCTTCTTGTTACCAGGACTATTTTTCATGGAATAACCTTGAAATTAACTTTTGTTTCTTTCTTAATAACTATATTCATTTTGAAAAAAATGCCCCTGGACCATCAATTACATGAATCCATACAATTTAACATTAAATTCTGTCCTTGATTTTGAATTGCATTTCTTCTTGATATTATTTGTTGAATTCATAATTAAAGAGTTGCTCCCATCATTTTTGGTTAACAACCCTTTTCTTTTGATTCCAAACACACTTTTTGATACATTGATCATGAAATATAACACATGTGGCTAAACAACCTAGTATATTAATTGATTCAAACAAGTATAAACACTAATAAAAATCCAAATCCATTTAAATCCATTGGCAAAAGGTGCCATTCATCAGGGCTTTCATTTCGTACAAATGTTAACTGGTTTAATTCCTAAATAATGAAAATTTCTAATCACCTCATGTTAATTAGGCTCCTCTTATTGTTACCAGGACTATTTTTCATGCAATAACCTTGAAATTAACATCTGTTTCTTTCTTAATAACTATATTCATTTTGAAAAAAATGCCCGTGGACCATCAATTACATGAATTCATTCAATTTAACAAACAATTCAGTCCTTGATTTTGAATTACATTTCTTAATGATATTATTTGTTGAATTCAAAATTAAAGAGTTGCTCCCATCTTTTTTGGTTAACAAGCCTCTTCTTTTGATTCCAAACACACTTTTTGATACATTGATCATGAAGTAAAACACATGTGGCTAAACAACCTAGTATATTAATTGATTCAAACAAGTATAAATACTAATAAAAATCCAAATCCATTTAAATCCATTGGCAAAAGGTGCCATTCATCTGGGTTTGCATTTTGTACAAATGTTTTCTGGTTTAATTCCTAAATAATGAGAATTTCTAATCACCTCAAGTTAATTAGGCTAATCATGTTGTTACCAGGACTATTTTTCATGCAATAACCTTGAAATTAACATTTGTTTCTTTCTTAATAACTATATTCATTTTGAAAAAAATGCCCGTGGAGCATCAATTACATGAATTCATTCAATTTAACAAACAATTCAGTCCTTGATTTTGAATTGCATTTCTTAATGATATTATTTGTTGAATTCAAAATTAAAGAGTTGCTCCCATCTTTTTTGGTTTACAAGCCTCTTCTTTTGATTCCAAACACACTTTTTGATACATTGATCTTGGCGTATAACACATGTGGCTAAACAACCTAGTATATTAATTGATTCAAAACAAGTATAAGCACCAAT